>JBCFYV010002419.1:108360-136332 GCA_039000515.1 Timema cristinae
TGTTTGTGTTTATATTCGAGAAACAACTAACAGTACCTTTTACTTTCCGAAGAAAACCCGAGTTTTAAATTTACATTTTAGGCCAAATGACTTTAGGCCAACTGCCTTTTAGGCCAAATGCCTTTTAGGCCAACTGCCTTTCAGACCAACCCCCTTTTTAGGCCAAACGCCTTTTAGGCCAAACGCCTTTTAGGCCAAATGATTTTTGGTTTCATTTTTAGGCAAATGCCTTTTAGGCCAACGGCCGGCCCCCATCACTACTAGCTAACGAAAGAAGAAAACCCATCAAAAAGAGATTGGTGTTCACTATTTGCTAACTGGAAGCAAAAAAACCCCAAATCTTCAGCTGTAAGAAAAGCCAATTAAATATTTTGGAGAGTTGTTTATCAAGCTGCCTAATATGAAAAATACCATAATTACCAGATTTTGGACCATTGTATTAAAAAATATTGTTAGTATATATATTTTTTATCCTGCATCTTACTACCTGTTCATTTTACCGTTCTCATGATGATTACTCTAATGGGGTATGGATGTGGAAGGAAGCATTTTAAAGGTAACCCTCCCCAAATTTGGGTAAAACAAGAGACAGCTATTAAGGAAAAAACAAACCTTCTTTAGACCCAACAGGGATTCGAACCCTGATCTCCCAGTTTTCAGCAAGCTTGTCTAACAAAAGAGTGATGCCTTAGACAATTCTGCCACTGAGGTGTGTCTTGTAATATAGAATTATTTATTATTATTATAGCACGTCTTACTACCCGGGTTGTACGCACTTACGCTATGTGTAATGGTAGGGTGATTGTGAGATGAAATGAAGGACCTAATGTTTAAACGTGGAATCCGAACCGGTGGGGCCTGGCATTCCACACATTCACAATTTTGTGATTAATAAACGTCTTGCCCGAGGTGAAGGAAGGGTTTGTCAATCAGATCAATCTGTGCCGGGACCGAGGATTGAACACCGGAGCCCAGCACAGAAGTATGACCCCTTTTACTCCTAGACCGCCAGGTCACCTTGAAATATAGAAAGTGTTTGCAACCAACTTATGGGTCATTTTCAAAGTGAGGGACAAATAGGAAATTCAAAAATATGAAAAATATAAAAAAATTTAGGGAAATGATAATTTTATTGTCTGATTACACCAAAATGTATTAAAGAAGTAATAATAGCAACAGCGCTTGATTTTACCTTTTCTTGTGTTTTTTTTTTGTTTTACCAAGTGGGCTACGCATAATCCATCACTTTTCTAACATTATTTCAAATGCACAAAATATGTTATAATCTTTTAAAAATACCCTAAAATATGTATTTTTACAAAGCATAACATATATTTTTTAACAAAAAATATAGAAAATGATAAAAAATTTTCTTAATTTTTTGGAATTTAAAAATTTGTAAGTGAAGAATCAAAACAAAAGTCATATGTTAGTAACATTAAATTTTCAAAATCAAAGAAAATTAAGTTTTACATTTCTCATTTTTATTAATGTTTTGAATAGCTCAAATGTTGTTAATAGGTAGACCCCTATTAATAAAATTTTTAATAAGAATGTTAGTGAGATATAAGTGAGTTTATTGTCTTCGCAAAGTGACGCAAGCGTTAGCGAAGTGATATTTGGGAAAACAGCAAGAGTTGATTTGGATCTTCTCTTGTGTGAACTTCACTCAACTCTTAAATAAATATTTTATAATATATAAACGAGTTTTGTTCACTTTGACACCATTTGGGGAGGTGACCATAACCAAAAATGAAATTATAGCTTACCTACATGTTTGACTAGCCAAAAATTAGCTAAAGGGTTTAAGTAAGGATTTTAAATTTGAGACGACTCATTTCATATTATATCTTTTAATATCCATTATTTGTTTTGCTAAAGCTATTTAAAGTTGAGAACTGGTTACATGAAGCCCTATGAAGATTCCAGTTCATTTGGTATATAATACAGTTAAAGTAATAATATAGACTCCAGTAGGCCTACTTAAAATACCCAACATTAAATAAGTTACACTAAAACATGTGTTTCACAAATGGTTTAAAAAGAATTTATCTTAATTATAAACTATTGCAAATTAGCAGGACCTGGCCTTTCCTACTTCAACCAAGAAAGGGTTAGTTTAAGTAAGCATGGGGGAATATTGTTTTAAAAAAATATGTATTTTATTGCACAATCTAAAATATTTAGGCCACCAGAGTTTTTTATAATACAAGGGAAAACTAATCTTAATATTGGTATACTTAATCTTTGGGCATGTGGATTGTGAATATTAATGGATTTGGGAATGTTTTATCGGAAAAGTATGCAAAGTGGGTGGGATTCTTTAATTTTTTTTTATGTTAAATCATAAATTAAATATTTTTACCACTATTAGACCTAAATAGGCCTACACAAAAATTCAATCTACCAATAATAACAAAATTATATTGTGACACTTAAATGAAGAGTTTAAGAAATGAAAAGATGGTTGGGAGGGTTTTTCAATGATAAAATGTTTAACTGTGTAGCTAGGGCTTATGTTAAAATATTTTTGGTGCCATGTTTTGACAATCTTTTAAATATTTTACGTTTTTCAATTACTACAGAGTATTTTATTGTTTAAATTAGGCATATATAGAATTATTTGACAATATTAATCTTGCTATTTTTAGGATTTTGCTTTTGTTTTAGTGAGGCCTATGGAGGGTTTAAAAAATACTTAATTTTCCATTTATGAGATATAAAATGAGAATCCCGTTTTCTTTCGAAGTACTTTCAAGTATTAACCCCAAAAAAACATGTTTCTGACATTAATACTAGCCCTAACGAAGTAGATCCCTCCTTAGTAGGGTATGAATACTTTTTCCCCTAAATTTAATGTACTTAATTCTTAACTTATGTACCCACGCATTTGATTTTTTTTTGTACAGTTTATGTAAGAGCCTTGGCCCATGTAAACATGATATAACCAATTGAAATTCATCAAAATTTTCAAAGTAGGCTTACCATGAAGGTTGGAGCCAATGTCATCACATTAATTCTTCTGTATCAGGAATAGAAAAATGCATGTTGGAATGTTCTTGGTGGTAATTACATCACCTATTTGCGTACACATTAAATATACAAACCAGATATAACACATTTATTATACACAAAGAAAGCCCAATTAATTATAATCAAATTGCATCACAAAACTATTTAGTCAGAGACAAGTATTTGTCAACTCATGGATTATAATTAGAAAAAATTATTGAAAACTAAAAACACACAAAATATCCGTGATGACCGAATCACCATCATTGATATAACTGGGTGGACATACACATAAACATTGGGCCAAGGACCAAAGCGTGTTGGGGGGACCGATTTAACGGGGGTTTTTTCAATGTTCTTATGCGAAAACATGTCTTGATGAATAAAGTGTTATTGTTTAAAATAGTGAAGTATTATACCAAAACTTTCCTGAACATACATTTACATTAAAGGATATACAAATTCGGTTTTATAGGTAATACTGACAAGTACGAATTAAATCTATAACATATTTAAATATATGTTATCATCAATGTTGCTTACAGTCTGCCAAGACTACACTTATATTTAAAGTAGGTTCAATAAATATAAATAAATAAGGTACGGTATCTTAAAACTTGATTACATTTGTTTGAATGACAAACTTTGGTTAGTTGCCCCTACATTCAAAATACACTTAGGTTATAGGCTTGTAGAAAGTATTATTATTTACCTTTTTTTAAAAAAAAAAGTTGGCTCATATCTTTATATTGCTTTCAGAAACCATATTTTGTAGGAAGTTCTATAACTATAATGTAACAAATTAGCTAAAAACTGTATTACATTTGTTTGAATGACATACTTTGTCTAGAAGTCTTACGTTCAAATGATAATCTAGGTTATACACTTGTTATGCTCTTCAAAGCTTTACTAACATATTTATTTCATTTAACTAATCACACATTGATGTATCTCATTATTCAATCAAATTAATGAATGATAGCAAAATGCACCATGACTTGTATGGGTGTAAGAGAGAAAGAGATACTCGAAAGTTTCCATCTCTCTTAAATAATGTTCTGCAGATGACAGCTCGAAAATTTCAGCCACAGATGTCATCCAGTAATATTATATAGATCAATGGTTACATTATGAATGACACTCCTATCAACAAAACTACATAGAAAATAAAAGTTTGTTTATTTTCATGGTTCATCGCAATACGAGAAAGCGCTGTGATAGCTGCATAGCATTGCTATGAAATTATTATGTGTAATAACAGCTGTTTATTATTGTTTCGACAACATTATAACAAATTTTAGCGTAGATGGGCTAGATAAACTATTATTATCTCATTTAAAATCTTGGTACCAATTGTGATAGATAATTTAAATAAATCATAAACAATTCTTAAGAATGAATTTAGAAAGAAAAGAAAACTAATTCATTTTTGTTTGATTTGAGTGATTCATTTTCTTCTTAGGCTGGTACTAGACCATTTTTTTTAATCAATAACGTTTATTCAATAGATTAGAATTTTAACATTACTGATATGACAATACAATGATTTTTTTTATCCATTTGCAGAATACATTTTAAAAGATTGCCTTTTCCCTTCTCTTAAGAATGTATTTATATCTTTGACTTATGAAATTCCCGAACTTTTTCTTTAACTTGAAAATCAATTACCAAATTCACTTCCCATGATAGTAAACAAATGTAAGATCATGTACGTCTGTCCACTTGGATTGTTCGAACACTTCTAAGCGTCCTAGAAATCTAAAATTTGCAGCCCAGTAGAGAGATCACTCTCTATAACCAGAAAAGAACCCAATTGAGAAATTTCAAAATTAGGCTTTTGAAAATAGGGATCCTTAGGTAGAAAAATAATCAATTCAATATGGAATTTAAAATTTACAAAAGCCTAATTTTGAAATTTCTCAATTAGGTTCTTTTCTGGTTATAGAGAGTGATCTCTCTACATGGTCTGCAAATTTTTAGATTTCTAGGACGCTTAGAAGTGTTCGAACAATCCAAGTGGACAGACGTACATGATCTTACATTTGTTTACTATCATGGAAGTGAATTTGGTAATTGATTTTCAAGTTAAAGAAAAAGTTCGGGAATTTCATAAGTCAAAGATATAAATACATTCTTAAGAGAAGGGAAAAGGCATCTTTTAAATGTATTCTGCAAATGGATAAAAAAAAATCATTGTATTGTCATATCAGTAATGTTAAAATTCTAATCTATTGAATAAACGTTATTGATTAAAAAAAATGGTCTAGTACCAGCCTAAGAAGAAAATGAATCACTCAAATCAAAACAAAATGAATAGTTTTCTTTTCTTTCTAAATTCATTCTTAAGAATTGTTTATGATTTATTTAAATTATCTATCACAATTGGTACAAAGATTTTAAATGAGATAATAATAGTTTATCTAGCCATCTACGCTAAAATTGATTATAATGTTGTCGAAAACAATAATAAACAGCTGTTATTACACATAATAATTTCATAGCAATGCTATGCAGCTATCACAGCGCTTTCTCGTATTGCGTATGAACCATGAAAATAAACAACTTTTATTTTCTATGTAGTTTGTTGATAGGAGTGTCATTCATAATGGTAAACCATTGATCTATATATTATTACTGGATGGACATCTGTGGCTGAAATTTTCGAGCTGTCATCTGCAGAACATTATTTAAGAGAGATGGAAACTTTCGAGTATCTCTTTCTCTCTTACACCCATACAAGTCATGGTGGCATTTTGCTATCATTCATTAATTTGATTGAATATATGAGATACATCAATGTGTGATTAGTTAAATGAAATAAATATGTTAGTAAAGCTTTGAAGAGCATAACAAGTGTATAACCTAGATTATCATTTGAACGTAAGACTTCTAGACAAAGTATGTCATTCAAACAAATGTAATACAGTTTTTAGCTAATTTGTTACATTATAGTTATAGAACTTCCTACAAAATATGGTTTCTGAAAGCAATATAAAGATATGAGCCAACTTTTTTTTTTTAAAAAAAGGTAAATAATAATACTTTCTACAAGCCTATAACCTAAGTGATATTTTGAATGTATGGCAACTACACAAAGTTTGTCATTCAAACAAATGTAATCAAGTTTTAAGATACCGTACCTTATTTATTATTTTTATTGAACCTACTTTAAATATAAGTGTAGTCTTGGCAGACTGTAAGCAACATTGATGATAACTATATATTTAAATATGTTATAGATTAATTCGTACTTGTACAGTATTACCTATAAAACCGAATTGTATATCCTTTAATGTAAATGTATGTTCAGGAAAAGTTTGGTATAATACTTCACTATTTTAAACAATAACACTTTTATTCATCAGAGACATTGTTTTCGCATAAGAACATTGAAAAAACCCCGTTAAATCGGTCCCCCACACGCTTTGGTCCTTGGCAATGTTTATGTGTATGTCCATCCAGTTATATCAATGATGGTGATTCGGTCATCACGGATATTTTGTGTTTTTAGGTTTTCAATATATTGTTATGCTATTATAATCCATGAGTTGACTAAATACTTGTCTCTGAACTAAATAGTTTTGTGATGCAATTTGATTATACTTAATTAGGCTTTCTTTGTGTATAATAAATGTGTTATATCTGGGTGTATATTTAATGTGTACGCAATAGGTGATGTAATTACCACCAAGAACATTCCAACATGCATTTTTCTATTCCTGATACAGAAGAATTATGTGATGACATTGGCTCAACCTTCATGGTAGCCTACTTTGTAACCGTTTAAAAAACCAAACTTAATGGTTTGTTAGACAATTGCAATTTGAAAATAAAGTAGAGCGATATATACCAGTTAACTAGAAAAATATAAGAGTGTTTAAATTTGAAAATTAATGTCTAGAAAATAGTAACACAAATAAGTTAAAACTAAAATTAAAGCAAAATCTGACTTCTCTGTATAATTTAAAAATTGAAATACAGGCAAGCGGGTAGAAAACAACTCCAAATAAACAGAAACTACAGATATTTGAAATTTGAATGCTAGGTACCAAGATTGGGGGAGCGAACTGACGCGAATTAATATAAAAAAAGAACTACTTGGTGTGTTTGAAAATTGAGCTTTGGCAAGTAAGTAAAGGGACCTTTTCAGTATTCAAATGACGTTCTGACCCAATGGAATTTCAAAATAGAACCCTCGTAAATGGGAAAAATTCAAAATTGATACAAACTAATATAAAACACTAATTTTCTCTTTGGTAGAAAATTGAAATATATCAGAAATGTAAACGAACAATATCAGATTGAAAAAAAAGTACCAATATTTCAAAATTAGTATTGATGTGCCTCACTGTTCAGGGCCCGCCCAAAGACCCTCCTTCCCTACCCCAAACCCACACTGCCACCCTACCCCCCTTTTTCCAAACCCCTTTTCCTTCCACCCCCCAATTTCCCCCCTTTTTGTCACCCCTGTAACCCCCAAACCGAGGATGTTTGCTCCCAAAGCTAAAAAATTGATTAAGTACTAAAGGGTATTGGGGGGACTGGACCCATGGGATTTTCTTTCGAGTCTCTTGAGGAAGGCCCAAAGGAGGTCCCCCAAGGAGAAAACCGTGGCCACCTGGTCAGGGGAAAGCAAATCATCCTCTACCTGGTTCTCATGGCAGTGCCCCCAAAATAGAGGACCACCGGTGTTTAAGGAGCTAAACGGTCGCTTTTTGGAACCCCAAAAACGGAGTTCCGGGGGGAAAGGAAGGTGAGTTTGAAAGTTTTTTGGGCAAAGCATCGGGGCGATTTTAATGCTCCCGGGAGAAAACCCCATTTGCGCTCCGCAATGGGGTTCTCGTTAGCAGATTTTAAATCTGCCATCGTAGGGGACCGGCGGGGGATTTTGGGAAAGGGGGGTTGGGGGCGGTTCGGGTTTCCGGGGGTTTCCACCACTTTAAGGTCTCATTTCCCTCCCCTCCAACCCCGGGAACAAGGGCTTAATTTGGTGATGGGATGGCCCAGTGGCCTTTTTCCCATCTACTTCAATTGGGGGGTTGGGGGTTGGAATTTGGGGCTCTCTGCCCCCTTTGGAAGCATGGGGAGCTTTTTTTTGGGGGTCGTGTCTTTTGTCTGTGTTCCTATTGGCTCGCGTGAGGGACACTGTCTCAAAGGGTTTTCCCCTCCACCAATGGGAAGCCCCTGTTTTCCCTTTGGGTCGGGCCGGGCAGCAGTGGAGGGTAAAAAACCCAAGATGATCTCTGGACTTTTTTCAGTAAAATAAAAAAATAAATTGGGAGTAGTAATTAACCAAATTGACAATCGACTACCCCAATCAAGGGGACCCGACGAAAACCCCAAACCCCCCTTAACTACCCATCCTTGCTCCAACCACAGACCGGGTAAATTCCCAAAATTTCGCTCATTTCATGCCATCAAAAACCCTTTTAGTCACGGCCGGACGCCACGGGGAAAAAACCCCCCTAGGTTGTCTATTACCAAAAGGATAATACGGCGCCGGGGCGGCCCCAGAGGGGGGAATTTGGGAAATGTTTTCCACCTCACTCCAAAATTCCAAGAAAAAGAAAACCCTACCCCAACAAGCAACTCTTTAAAACCCTTTGCCCCAAACGGACTCCATTTGGAAAATAACCGCCTAGGTCAAACTTCTAGCCAGAGAAAAAACGCGGGCCCGCCACTGAGGGCCCCAAATGGGGAACGGATATGTAACCTTCCGCGTCAAACCTATTCCCAAACAGTCAATTTAAAAACCTTTCGATCCTCCCCCCGGAAATCGACCCTTTAAAACAACAAACATATATCATCATCATACCTTTTACACCCCTTCCCACACCCCAACAAAAGAAAATCCTCCCCAAATCCCAACCCCGCGCAATCTTTCCCCTATCACCAATCTCCCCCAAAAGTTTCAATAATTTATACAATTGTTTGTACAAGGAAATTTAATTCTTCAAGAGGCCGGGAGTCACGATAGTGACCCCATACTCGAACACAAAATATAGCCCTTTCACGGGGGGCCCTACTTGGCATCACATTTCAAGGTAGAAATGTCCTGTTTTTGGGGCTACAAAATCACACACCGGGAGTATTCTGCAGGTCTTTTAAATTTTTGTTCCTTTTAAACAGGAAAAATAATTTTCATTTCGCGGGGGTCAAGAGTCATGAAATAAACTCGGTACCCCAAACAACAAATAAAGCCCTTTCATAGACAACCTGGCGTGGCAAAACTGCCCAAGGGTCAGATTTTTCTATTTGGGGCCCAAACAGCCGAACGGCTATTTTCAGTGGTGACCCAACCCGGGCGAACCCCCGGGTTACAAAAGAGCTATTTTAAAATCTTTCTTTATTTGTTTAAAGACATTTCATCATCACCTTCCCCTTTTCCTTTCCACAACAAACCCCGACCTCCCCCCCCGCGACCCCCGGTTGCCGGGAAAGGGTTTTCTCCTCCCCTCCCACCCCCGGGGGATTTTCCGGGGTTCCCGGGGATTTGTTTCCCCTGCCTCCCACCGCGACTCCGTGTTCCCGGGGACAGTTTCCTTTCCCTTTCCCACTGCGACCCGTGCGCCGGGACAAAACCTTTACCTCCCACCGCAAAACCTTTCCGTGTTCCCGGGGACTCTCCCCTTATCCCCCCTCCAACCTTGATCGACCCTTCCGAGGGGTGAACTCAGGGGATGGGAAATACACCCGCCGCCCCGGGGGAAAGGCCCCCGGGACAAAGACCCAAAAGAAGACATGCCCAACGAAACAATACTCCACCCGTGGCCCCCATTTTCTACACCCCAAACCCTGCAACCCCCAAACCCCCCGAACGCCCAAAAAACCCCGGGCTCCAAAATCTTCAAGAGTCCCAAAAACCCAAGGAGCCAACCCCCCCCCTCTCTTCCCCTCTCCCCAACCCATGCAAACCCCCCCTACTCCGTTTCCCCCTTCACCCCTGAGGGTTACCATCTTCAACCCCCTGGCCCCCCCCAAAGAACCCACCATTTTTTTTCCCCCCCACCCCCTTCCCTACCCCCACCATGGCCCGCGAGATCGACGCCGGGAAACCAATGTCACCCGGAGACTGGACTTCGACTAGACAAAAACAACCAGTTACCCCAAGTCCAGTAAGGGGGATACATATGTGGAAAAAGAACGGGTAAAAAAGCTTTAAATTTTTAAAACCCAATTATTAAAAAAATATATTTTGGGTTTTGGATGGAGTTTTTTTTGGGCCCAAAAAACAGGAAAAATGATAAATTTCAAATAACCAAAAACAAGCTGGTAAAAAATAAGTTTTTTAAATATTAAAGGCGGGAAAAGAAGGAGCTCAATATTTCCTAAATTTTATAGAAAAAAACTTTTCTGGGGTTTTTTTAAAAAATTTTTAAATTTGGTCAAAGGGCTTAAAAAAAAAACCTAAAAATAAAACAAACCCCCAAAAATAAAGATTTTCTTAAAGGGGCTCTATTATTGTTTAAATTTTACTAGTACCCTAAAAAACTAGGTAGACTGGGCCATGCACGCTGGTAGGAACAACAAATTTGACAGCTAAAAAAGTTAACTAAAAAATTTTAAAATTTTATTCATCGTCAAATAATGTGATCTAAAAATTTATCAAGTTTTAAATGGATATTTAAAAAAATACCTATAAAAAAAATACAATGTTGACCCAAAAAGTCTGTACCAATATTTCTAAAAATGTTTCTTCCTACCAAAAAACAGGGGATATCTGGTGTGACAAAACATTTAAAAAAAACAACTTTGATGAAAAAAAAAAGCTTGATAAAAAACCCTGGTACTTTTTTGGAAAACCATGAAGTTTTTTTTTTCAAAAAGTCCCCTGCAAAAGAATATAATAAATAAATTTTTTTCATGGGTCCTTGTACCGTGGCAAAAAACTATAAAACCCTCAAAATTTTTGCCCCCAAAATTTTACATCCGCACTTTAACCCCCCTTTTAAAAGGCAAAACCCACGCTAAAAATACGGAAACAAGAAATCATTCCAAAGGGCCCACAACTATGATCACCCCTAGCGATAAACAATATCCCGGGGCCTGTCGGGGAAATGCAATTTTTTACCCCCGGACTAAAAATGAAGTAGTGGTTGATTTCCGCAAACGGGGGCCTTTGGGGGAGGTTTAAAAGGAGCGTAAATGAAAAGGTGGGCCCCCCCCCCATCTTCGTTTTTGTACCCCCCTCAAAGGTTTAATTTCTTTAGGCGCCGATGAAAGGGAATCTAAGCCCTCATTGGCTGTGAATAAATATCACCTTAAAGTCATGCAATCCATCCCCTAAATTTCCCTCACCTGTTTCAAGCAGAATATAAGCATTTTCTTCCCGCGATACCTATATTTTTTTGAAGCCATTAGTACTAAAAGGGAAAATTTTTAGGATGCAAGTAAAATCGTAATGTTGGGGATTCAAAAATTAATTTTTTTTTGTAACTTTTACGTTTAAATGGGGAAAGGGTTTTTCGTTCATATATATTTTATAGCCGCCTCTTTATTTCTTGGGAAAAAAGTTTTTCTTTGAAATTTTTATTAGGTTTTTTTTGGGCGTTTCCCAAAATTATTTCTAAGTTTTCGGAAATTGTTTTTATAATATCTATTTATCTATTTATTAAGGCTAATTTGGGCGTTTTAGCTTTGGGTTATAAATATTACTGATCTTTTTGGGGGGGGCCCTTTTTGGGGGTTTTATGTTTAAAATGTATTATTAAAGTTTTGGTCAAGGGGGGGGTTTGGCCTTTTAAAAAGTTTTTTGTTTGGGGTATAAATTAAAATTTTTTCCCTTTGGTATGAAACTGTTAGTGTTAAATATTAAAGGGGAAGGGAAAAGCCCCAGATTACTGAAATTTTTTTTAGTATGCACTTTTTTTTGAAAAGCCAATTTTATTTGTCATTTTAAATTCGATGAAAAATCTTTTATGTTTCTTATAGTAAACCCTAAAATATTTTGATTGCATATTAAAAAGGGAAAAAATTTTTTATAGGGGAAACTTTTTTCTTTCTCGTTTCCAAAAAATTTAAAAAATCATAAACTGATTTTTAAAAATTTTTTTTAATTGGGGGAGCATTTATTTATGTTTAAATGTCTAATATTTTTTGCGCAGGAAGTCGGGAAGGCTTATTTTTATCTTAATAAAAATTATAAATTTTCATTTTTACCAGTCATTAAATAAACTTGCCGAAAAGGCCCTAATTGATACTAAACCTTTTCCTTGAAATTTTTTTAATTTTAACTACAAACACTAATTCCCGAGTTTTAAAAATGGGGGATGTGCTGACACCCGGGTTTTGGTTTGGGGTTTATTTGGGGGTCAAAATTTAAAAATCCCTGATTATTTACCTAAAAACGTATTTCTTTTGTTTTGACGCCTCCCTTGTAGTGGTATTTCCCGGCGGAAAAAGGGAAAGGACCCACCAAAACCACAGGGCAGGGGTTGAACCCCCTTTTTTTCGAAATTTAAAAAGATCTTTTTTTCAATCTGTGTCAGTAACGATGGGGTATTTTTTTCGTTTCACTGGGGTTAGATAGTAAATTTGGCAACTTTTTTTTGCCCTTAGTTTTATATCATTCAGTTTGTGGGTTGGTTAGTTTTTTGTTTTCCCAAAATTTTTAAATTTAAATTTAAAATTTATTCCCCTATCAAAAATTGGTTTTAAGGAAACGCCATTTTCTTAGCTTGGTTTTTGAAAAAAAGAGGAATTGGGGATCCTAAGGTTTAAATTTTTTTTTATTTTAAAAATACAAAAGTTTTGTTAAGGGTTATTCAAAAAGGGAAGATTTGGGGTAAAAAATTGCAAATTTTAAAAAAAAAAAAAAATTGATTTGTTTTCGGAAAGAAAACCGTATATCATTATTAATTTTTTTAGATTAATATAAATTTTAAAATTTATACTCGTTTTGAAGAATTAAAGTTTTTTTTGTTAAAGGAATTTATTTTTAAAAAAGTTAGCTTGGGTTTAGGATATTCCCCCCGTTTTTGATTATATTTTATCAACTATAGAATTAGTGTAGTAAAGTATCATTATGTTTCTTTTACACAAACAGTTTAGGTTTTTTGTTTTATTTAATTATAAACCCTATACTAAGTAATTTTGGCTTTAAAAAGGCTACAAAAAAACTAAAATTTCCCAAAATTTCACTACTAAACCAAAATTTTTATGTGTATATAAATTTTTTCCCGCTGAATAAAACGCTTGGACTTCCAATGGGCCAAAATTTTCCCCCAACCCTACCAGTAGCGTTCTGACCAAAATTCTTAGGTCAAGCGGGGAAGGGGATCGGAGGGGTCCGGTCCCCTCCGGATTTTTTTTAAATATTAATTCTTCAAGAACTATTTGGAGGTTTTTTTTTATAATTGGGGGTTTGGGCTTTTTTCTGTTCCGTGATTTACATAAGGCAAACTAGAATTATATAAACATATCAAGAGGATGGGGTTTAGGGGCGAGAACAAATCTTGTCCCCCTTTTTTTAATAAAGCAAGGAGAATTCCCCCGCCTACCAACCCCCATTCCTTCCCTAAAGCAAACAATTTTTAAATTAAGTAAAATAAAAACTTTATGTTTATATTTAAATGGTAAACAACCCATTTTGTTTGTTGATTAATTACGTTAAATATGCATATAAATAATAATTTTTTTTTTTAATTTTCACTTATATTGCAACCTGCAGCTTTATTTGGGGGGTTTTGTTATTTTTAGATATTAAATGAATTTTTCTATTCTATATCAAGATCTTTTACTCAACGTTTTTTTTTTCTAGTGTTTGTAAATAAAGTCCTTTCACTCTCCTTTTTAAAACTCTGCAATGACTTTTCATGGAAGTCTACTCCTTCTTTCAATTTAAAAAGCGAACCCTTTTCAATTGAAAGGAGTCCACAAGAAATTCTATTTTGTCCCATAGTATTTCTGGAATGGTTTTTACTCTTTCCAATGTTGGAAAATGATCTCTCAACGGGGATGATTTTATTGCCGGGATCGTTGCCAACGTTCATACAGCTTTTAAAATTTGTAATGCTTCCTAGATTATTTTCACAATATATTTAAACCATTCACTAGGTTTTATTTTTTATTGTTCCCTTGAGAAAACCTCGTCTTGGAACGCATTGCTTGTGTCAAAATATTTTCCATAATTTCCAATAAAATAATTTATTTGTTCATTATGAAGTGATTGAAATTAATTAAATTTTGATGAATTTAACAATTAGAAAATTTTAAAATTGTAAATTTTCTCAAAGGTGTTTGTATTTTTATGGAAATGTTTAAATTACTTCAGAAAAATTGTCTTAATTTTAATTTAGGATCTTGATTTAAATTACATTTAGTACCCTTTTTTCTGGTTTAAGCCCCATTTGCATTGTTTTGGAATAAATGTCTTCCGATACAAGCCTAAGATTTGACACTGGTTTTTATTTCTCTTCAACCTCAGTTTTACAGAAAGCGATACCCCATTTGTTTTGTTTGAGATTTTGAAAACAATGTGGTTTAAAAATCTGGTGAATAAAATTAGCAAATACGAACCCTTTAGAACAGCAGCAATAGTTTCACTATCCTATTCTTGTGGGTAGTCTTTATTGTTTCAAACATTTCTATCGGGCTTCCCGATAGTTCTGTAAGTCTTCCCCATAGTCCATCGATTTGGTCCAACACGGGGTAGTCTTTATTAAAAATTTTTATCTAAGAATGAATTTCGCTTATTAGAATGGAAAAACTATGAAGCCCACTTAATGTACTAAAAAAACACAAATATTGATTTATGACTTAGTTAAAACAAGCTTAAAATATTGAGCTAGACAATGAACAAACAATGCGCTTGGAAATCTGTTGCGCAAACAAGTTTCTTAATACCGTTTATTTCCCCAAAACATTACTGAGTCCAATCTAGCATTGTGCAACAGCTTGTTCCTACAACTCACATGCCACACACATTATAACTGATTAGCCAACCAGTGGCAGCTCTGTTAGAAGAAACATTGTGAAACAAACATATATATTCCATAATTTCCTCATAGAGACACATATCGAAACAATGTCGATAGTGTGAAAGTTTTGAGATGTGAGTTTCGTCATAAAATACCACAAATTTCTGTGTTTTGGGAAATTTCTTTGTGATTTCATTGTAAAACTGTTAAATCGACCATTGAGGTCGTTTTTATTACAGCTGATAACCCAGTGAATACAGTCGACGATTGTAATGCCGAGCTAAAAATGAATTAATCAGAATCAATTTGAGGAGCTCAACATAATTTCCCTCTTTTTGAATTTAAATTACTCGTCCTGACCCGAAATACCCGTTCTTGAGTACTCAAAAAACATACTGCGTCTATTGGCGCTTCAAAACTTCCGATTTATTTTACCTTAGCATTGTGTGTTCAATGCCAATTTTTTTTTATTTTGTGCAGTGAAAGATCTACCTTTTTTATGGAATAAATTCATTTTATGTGACAAAAAAAACCTGCTGCAACAAACCCCACAAAAATGGTAGGCACGGGCCGGGGTCAGTAATTTGTCGATTTTTCCCCTTTAACTCAAAACTCCCTAATTTTATTCCAACCCCCTTTTAAATTTTACTTTGTTCGTCTGTTTTGAAAGGGGAAAAAGAGGGGATGCGATGGTATCTTTCAGTTTCTCGTTTTAGTCTTCAACCTTCGGGCATAGCTTCGGTTGTTGGAAAGTCGCAACTTGTTTTGCTTTTAGATACCCCTCGCTCTTCCCCTTCTCACCTCTTAACTCTATGACGTCACAAATAAGAACTACACTATGTAGAGCAATGAGGAGGAAAAATTTTAGACTTTCAACCCTCACATAATGAACCCAGTGCTCGTCTTGCATGCATGTTACGGTCAGTGCGCGTGCGGGAAATTTCTTTCAATAAATTATTGTGCTTGAAGAGTATTTTTCAACATTAAATAAAATAAAATTACTTAAATTCAAGCAAAGGCAAGCCTTGCCTTGCTTGCCCTGAGAGAAGAAGTTAAGGTGAGCTTATTTCTGCTACACTCATTTGTGAAAAGGCGATCCAGAATGAATGAAAAACTTGGCGGGCCTACAGAATTTCAAAGCTAGTTTGGGTTGGCTGAAGAATTTTAAAATGAGCCACGGATTAGATAACTGGATGTCCAAGTTGAAATATTATCTGCTGATAATGCTGCCGCAATGATATTTAGGAAAAAATTTGTTAGCATGACAATTGAGGAGGGCTACCCAAGAGATGATGTTTACAACGCTGACAAAACTAGGATAAATTGGCGTTCCCTACCCCGGAAGTCTTTGGCTTCTCGTAGAGAAAAATCCGCTCCTGGCTTCAAGGTCGCAAAGGAAAGAGTGACAGCAATGGTTTGTGCTAACGCAAGTGGTTCTCACGCTTTGGATCTGTTGATTATCGGAAAAAGTAAAAAGCCACGATGCTTTAAGAACATTTAAAACCTTACCCGTAATTTACAGTCACAAATAAAACCAATGGATGGATTGCAGCAATTTTTTACCGAATGGTACAAAGATATTTTCATTCCCAGTGTAAAAACCATAGGAACAAAACAAAAAAGAAGGCAACGTGGTCCTAATCATTGACAATGCCCCAACTCACCCCGGCCTTGATGTCTTGAACAAAATAGACGATAATATTCAAGTCATGTCCCTGCCTCCAAATGTAACCATACTACAACCGATGGACCAGGGGGTTATAGAAAAAATTAAAAGAATTAATAGAAAACAGATGCTTCGTCGGCTCTTGCTAACTGAAAGAGACGAAGAAAGTGTGCTGCAGTTTGTAAAAAACCTCAGCCTAAAGGACGCCATTTACATCGTAGTAGATGCCTGGGATCTCTCACTAACGACAACTTAAAAAATGCTGGAAAAAATTGTGGCAATCCCCGAAACCCCAAATCAAGGACAAGATGAGGCAAACTCTCAAACTCCATCGGATACCAACACTCCTACTGACGCCGAAGTTGTGGCTCTATTCCAGACACTGTCTGGATTTGAACAGTGCCATGAACTTGACGCAAAGGGGGTGGTTTGAAAGTGATGGCAATGACCCTGGTTATCAGATTTGAATGATGACGAAATAGTTCATCAGGTAATTGAGGACAATGATAATGGAATCAATGTTAGAGAGAGTGACGACAGTGAAGAAATGGATGCTGAAGAAGCTGCCGGTCCTTCACACTCAGACGCCCTATGAAGCATTCCAAACAGATATGAACTGGGTTAGAGAGGCAACCTGAGGGGACGGCGACACAATCGTACTTCTTAAAAGACTGAGAGACATGGCTGCAAATAACGTACGTCAAGTCTTGTACAAAAAACCATAAGGACTTATTTACCCAGTATGTTTCCATTATTACTGTAGATTCTTGTTTTTTTACTCTAAAAAGTATTGTAGAGTTACTAATCTAAATTACATAATGTACATGTTCTTATTTAATAACTTTATTAAAATATTTTGTGTACTGTATTTTTCGAACCTTCAACCTCTATTTTGCAATACAGTAGACTCCCGAGCGTCATGTATCCTCCTGTCAATACATTACGTAAGTATACAGTTATTGAAAGCACATTTGAAAATCCGGACAATTCAGTAATCCGGATGGGTCCCGGTCCCGATCGATTCGGATTAACGACGCTCCACTGTATATTTTGTTCATGAGATTTCGTGGGGTGGGGGAGGGGTTAGAACCTCCCCCCCCCAGACTATGGCCTTGATTATTGTTCCCATGCCAAAGGCAGGTATTTTGCACTCTAGGTGGTTCTACCCAACCACTTTTTTAAAGCTTTTAGTCAATATTTTATCGCATAACAAATGCACGAGATATTTCTCGATTTCTAAACTAATTTAAATTTTGGTCTAAGCTTAATTTTCCCATTGAAAGTCATTGAAAGTTGGAACCTTAAATTCATTTTCTCAAAACATATATTTTGCACATACGTGTCTTGGGCATAGGGATGACGATATTTCCAACTAGGGCCTATACGCTACATACCTAGGTACTAAACCGAATAACAACATTATTGATGATGGAGGTATTTTTAAGCATTTGGAAATGTTAAACATCAAGGTTTATTTCATTTTAATTGTTATTTTCTCCCCCAATTTCAGAGAACTAAGGAACTTACTTAACTACATTAACAAAAAACAAAACAAAAAACATAAACTAAAGCAACACATTTGAGAACGAATTCAAAACAGGTATTGTAAATCCACAATATGTTACCCACACAAATATGGTATTTAAAAACCAATTTTACAGTTGCAAAACAAGAAATGTCACTCTACATCGAAAAAGAACAATAAAAGCATAGACCGCGATTTTACATTCTAATGAGAAGGTTGGAACTGTTTTAATTTGCACAATGTGGCTATATCTGATTGAATTTGGGATGGATTCAACGAATATCTGGCTTTGTATTTTGTTTTGGTGGCCACATAGGCAGAGAATCCTAGTTCACTTAAGTAGGTTGTTGCAAAAAAACAGAAGGATGTTTTTGCTTTAACTAACAAAATTTCAAATTCGTCTTTTAGCTAACACAAAAATTCTTTATAGTGGCTTGTTAGCTGCAAAATTTTCTCTTATCGCAGAATTTGATGTCAACTCAATCAAGCACTCATACTGCTGCGATGTCAGACAGGGTGGCTTTTTCAAACACAGTAGATAATGGGTTTACAATCCGGAAATAACTGAAACTATCAAGAAAACCCAGCAGGTGAACGTGAAAACTGATTTAAGATCTCTCCAGGTATATCGGAATCTAATTCTTCTCTAAATTCTTTTACCATTGGTACATTGTCTATATCCTATTTTTCATTGAATCCACCCAAAACTTGATTTTCTAAGTCTTGTACTTTATGGCTGACTTCAAAACAGTTACTGCTTTTTCTTAAAGTAAGGGAGTTAGCTAATAACTTTTTTAAATTGTCTGCTAAATACCCCACTTTCCTAACCAACGCCCATCATACAACCTGTTCCCAAAGCGAAGTCATTGTCAATCAGTAGGAATCTGCAATTGCGTTATTTTTAGTATAAAACATACATATTTTGCCAGAACTCTTCGAAATAATTAGTGATGGAAGATCCATTCCCGTGAACTCCCCCAGTTTTAAATCTCCCTAAATGAAATAATAGGCAACGGGCAGCAAAAGTTGACATTTATTAAAAATTTAAAAAAAAAAGATATTTACAAACGAGCAATAGAAGAGCAGTATGGTTGAATGGAGCGAGTATTGGGGCCCCCTTAAGGCTAGGGCTAGAAGTCAGGAGTTAAAATATATTTGTAAAATGACAATAATTCAAACAACATCCAAAAGGGAACAACCAACTCGCATAAACATTAATTACTATATTATATAATTAGGCCTGCAAATTAACTAAGAAACATTTGCAATACAAATGTTATGGGTTTCAATTAAACAACAGTGTCAGAACTACCTATTGGTCTAATTCAAAAAAGTCAATATTAGGGCATGCATGGGGATAGTTTAATTAATAACCAGTACCAAACAACCATCTATTGGCCTAAAGACAAGTTAAGTTTCAGTACATTATCAGAGTAGAGACCAGGATTGAAATTACTTTATATGGCCAAAAAATAGCCAAACAGCGTCAAACCCAAATGACATTCGAATTAATTTAATGTTAACTCTTCAAAAAAGGGACAAATGAGACGGCCAAATCCCCTCACGTAAATAATTTACTACAAAAATATAACCTTGCCGTCAATTGACAGTCCATCCATTTATATTAACATACTAAAGTGACCTCAAAAGATAAATGGATGTAAAAGTGCTCATCATACATAATTTATTATAAATTATAAACAGGCCATCTAATGACCTGGTACAAGTTACAAACTAGGGCCTTAAAAAATTTAACAATCCAGCTGTGCCAGCAATGTGGAGTGTGTGGGGACAAGCTTGTTGCACAATGCTACGATGGGGCTGCAGTAATGTCTGGAGAAATAAATGGTATCAGAAACTTGTTCGCGACTCATTTCCAAGCGTATTGGTTGTTCATTGTCTAGCTCATGTCTTTAACCTTGTTTTTAGCTCAGTCAATAAATAATATTAGTGAGTGTAAGGGGTTTTTTAGTACATTAAGTGGTCTGCATAGTTTTTTCCCCATTCAAGTAGACGAACTTCATGCTTAGATAAAATTGTTAAAAAAAAAACTCCCCGTGTTTCACCAACTAAATGGAACTATAGTGAATGACTTGTACTGTTATATATTATGATGGACTATCGGGAAAAGGGACTGATAGAAATGTTTGAAACAATAATAAAGTCCCCAAGAATGGGATAGTGAAAACTATTGATGTAACTAAGGTTCGTCCCCTTTCTAAGAGATTTTCAGAGCATGTATTTTCTAATTTTATTCGCTCATTAAATTTTGACCCACTGAGATAATTTTAAAATCTTGTAAGCAAAACAAATGGACCAGTTTTTTTAAAATGAGGTTGAAGAACTAAAAAAAAAAAAAAGTTAAATCCTCTGCTAGTATCTGATGACATATATTCCAAAACACTGAAAATAGAGCTAGAATGGGAAAAAAGTGGACCTAAGGTAATTTAAAACAAGCCCTAAATTGCCTGCAAATACAAACACGCTTTGAAAAAATCAAACAAATTTAAATTTTTTTTTTAATTGAAGGTTTAAGGGGAAAATGGGGTAAAGTCCAATTTTTACTCAAATTTAGTTATTTCCCTGCCATCTGTCAGACAATCATAATCCCTTTTTAATGCATTTTAGAATATGTTAAAAAAGGTATCTGTCATATTTAATATAATTTAAAAAAATTGTATTTGTGGGGTCTCTAAGAGGTTTAAGTTAAAAAATTTTTGTTCTGGAAAATTCTTTAGTATGACTTTCCCCCTTTTTACCCAGTACCCTTCAATTATTAAATTCTTCAAAATTTAATGAATATAACAATATTTTTTATGACAAATTTTTTTTTTTTTTTTAAATTTGAAATTAAATGGAAAAATATATTGACACAAGCAGAGCAAAGATTATATTGTAAAACAATAGGAAAAAACAAGTTATTTAAATATCATGTTCCAGGGGTTTTGAAACAAAAATATTTTTCTTCCTCGTTTACATAAGACTTGGTTTAATGAGAAGGCAACTCTGGTGTCACTTTATTATATGTTATGAATATATGAGGAGCCAAGTGTCTTTGAAAATTCTTCTACCTTTACATTTAGGGGTTTCCCCCTGATAATTTGGGATCTGTGAGCTATGAATAAGGGGAACGCTTTCATCAAAACATAGCTATGATGGAAGAGAGCTATCAGTATCGTTGGATGATGGGAGATAACTGTGGTTTTTAAGAGGGAATACAAAACGTATTATTAGAAAAAAATAGCCATGGCATTCATTTTAATAATATAGAATACATATATTACCTGTCGATTTTTATACTTTAAAATATAACTGGGGTTTATTTTAACATGAAAAGTTAGTGATGAAGAATGAATATTATATGTAAAATTGTACGTCACTAAAAATTGGTAATTCATTGAAGTTTTAATTTGTGTATATCTTTTGGTGTATACATGAACACAAATATTAATGGCATTTAGGAATCAAAAACATCAATTTCCTTTAGAATCAGTCACTTGTGTTCCGATGGTACGACTTTTTTTTTGTTGGCTAGTGTTATAGGCCCTTGTTAATTGTTTGTTATCACTATAATAATAATTACCGCTTCGGTGGCCACATGGTTCAAGATGTCATTCTAACAATAGACTAAACTACCGATAAAGGGGAAATTTGGGGGGTTTTAACCCCGGTCGGGTGTAATGAGAGCGATTTCCAAAATTGTTTTCTATTCTCCATCCACACAAATGAAAAGTACATTTCCCTTTAAATTCAACCTTCTTTACCCCTTAACGGGTTTTAGCGTAATTAATATTTTAGGCGTATAACCTGAACATGTAGTAAGACGTGGTGCTAAAAAAAAATGATAATGAATTTTTTTTTCATAGCGTCTTACTGCCTCGTTGGTCTACCTGAATTTACTTGCCCCAGAGGGATAAGAAGAAGCAAGGCATATTTAGAGGAAATTTAAATCACTTTACGGGGAGTCATAAATGAAACAACCCTTAGTTCACCCTGCCTGGACTCGAATACCCCCCTTCCCAATCATAGGAGAACCAAACTAGAAAAGCTTTACGTTTGAATGATATACCCACTGATGCTGGTTTAAATAAATTAAACAAAGGTGAAAAAACGAATTAATATTATTTAAGAATTCCTTTTTTATATTTAAAAGAGTGAATATTTGCAAACAATTTTTTTTTAGCAAAAAACCCAAATTTTAATGATACCCCTCATGAAAAACCTAAACACATGACGCTCGTGTCAACTTATGTCCTTGACCATAATTCCTGACTGCTGTAAAATTGTTTATACTCTCTTTTTCAATACAAATAAACTGATTTTTACTGTTTAAAATTTTGATATTGATGTCCAGAAATTTAATTTTTTTGCTTTTATTTAGCCATTATTTTCTGTGTTTATCCATTCCATATCGTTTGGAGACAGGGATTTTGTTTTTGTGTTAATTGTTAATTAATTTTTTTTTAATTGTGAAAATTTCTTTAAAAAACATCAGTTATTAAACACATTGAATTAGGCATGATTTATGTAAGTTTTTTTAGACAAAATGGATTTCACAATTTGTGGATAAAAGCAACATAAAATTTTTGATTTGTGTATGATATGTTACATTGTTAAAATTAATCCTATAAATGAAAAAGCCTTATAATTAAATTCCAATTCACTTACATTATTCAGAACATTCTCCATCGCCATCATAGTTTTCGAAATACAGCTCAAAATATTTTTTTATTGTCCTAAAGTTCCCCTAAAAATGCTATCACAATTTTAAAAATGATTGACACTTTGCTGTTGGTTGTATTCTAGGTTTACATGCATGGTAAATTGCAGGTCTCCTTTTTTCATAGACTAGCCTAAGACTTAAAGGTCACATTCGATATGGTTTGGTTTTGTGTCTGTTCTATAGTAATTATTGAATGCGCAGCAGAAATGTAATTTTTTTACTGACAGAAACAAGATATTTTCTATAAACAAAATATAATTTTATTTTCTAACACAAATATGCAAAATTATGTAAAAATCCTTAAACTAAAGGAAATAGGACATTATTGCTCAAAGCCTTGCACAAAGCGTTCGTCTGTTTGTTGTAAATTACCACAATATAATTGAAGGGGGTGATAGCAGTGAGCACAGAAAACTTTAAATGCTATGTCATATGGACCTACAGTGCAACTATAAATATTAATATCCAACATTATATAACCAATAATGTTATTTAAGTTCATGAAGCGTGGATTACAAAAAAATTACGAAATTGGGCTCGAAGAGTAAAAATTTGCAAGCAAAGCATAGACTTTGATTACTGTGATTATTTCAGTTATCAGGCACAATAGGGGACCATGTCTTAATTGAGGATAAAGAAAAAATACTTTTTGAACAGCTCTTAACATGCCACAGGCTATTATTCAAGACACTATTAGATATAATACTTTTTTAATGAAGCTCAAACCCCATTAATATTAACAATGGGTTTCAGAAATAAAAGAGGTTTGAAACTATAAAATAGGTGTTGTTAGTTTTTTAGCGTGTTGACAACTCTACTAACTTACACGTACAGTACATGTGGATGACAATGAAAACACGATCCAATTCAGTTGTGGCAAAGACGATTAAATCTTGAATTTAAATTTGGGATTCAACCATATTTTGGGGTGAACAGCGATGGTATAGTTATCTCTGAAGGCAATATAAAGCGATTACTTTACAAATCAGCAGTAACAAAAAAATAGGCCTATTAGGTTTCACACAAATAAATTGATAGGCGGTAAAAAAAAGTATTATCTTGTATAAAAATTTTGTACCCCGTTTCCGGTAGTAGAAACTACGAGGACATTATTGAACTTTATTTTGACAAATGATCACTCATTTTAAAGGGTTTTAAGAGTCCAGGATGTCGGGAAAAATAGTAGTTTTCCACGAAAACACGATTTTCACGGGATAATTTCCAGGTTTTCATTCTTTGTTTAATCACCATGGAAACCGTTATTTCCTGAAATGGCTGTAAATCTCTAAATAAAATATATATTTTTTGTTAAAAAATAAAAACTCAAACAATCTTTATTTGTTGGCCCGAACACATTAAAAATTTTCCCCTTTGGGTGAATATTTTTTCTTTGGATGCTGGTCATAGAAAATTTAAAATTTAGATGACTAACTGGCGAAACATTTTTTTGTATTGGAATGTTTTTATTGTTAATTCACATTTAAATAAATGAGATTGAGCATAATTCCGAAAATTAAAGGTCAAGCTGTTAGTTTGTAAAAATATTGTTTACGTTTTGTTTCGCGCATGATAAAATGATGTTTAAATATGTTTTGGTATGTATTATAAGCTCAAAAAACGATAAAATGATCTTGAATAATGTTTAGAAATAGCCATTTTAACGATTCTAAATATGAGTTTTGGTGTTTATTTTTTCAAAAAATGGGTTTGGATGTTCATTTTAGCAAATAGTAACATAGTACAAATGCTTAAATTAAGCTTTGTTTTCATTTTACCAATTAATTTTGAGAATATGATATTTAAAAGTAATGTTTTGTGTACCACATCTATATTTTCCATTCTCTTTCTATCTGACATTCTCTTTCATACTCTCACACTTCTTTTCCTTCTCTCTCACACACACATTTACACATGTAACACACTCTCTCTATCATATAATCTTTACTCATTCTCTCGCTCCCCAATTTATCCCTCTCTCACACACACTTACCCTCACATACACACTCTGTCACATAATTTAACTCACATTATCTTTATGATACTCCCTCTCTTAAGCTCTCTAAAACAATATCTCTTTCTCAAACGCTTTCTTTCTCTTATGTTCTCTATCTTCAAACTCTCTCCTATCGAACGTTCTCTCTTGAACGCTCTCTATCAAAACGCTTGATCTTTCTCTCAAAATCCTTCTCTTTAAAACTCTCTCTAAATCACTCTCACTCTCTCTATCTCAAACTCTCTCTAAATCTTACTCTCTCTATCTTAATCTCACTCTCTCAATTTTTCTTTTTAGCTCTCTCTCAAACACTCTCTCTTAAACTCTTTCTCTCTAACTCTCTCTCTCATTCTAATTTCTTTCTCTAAACTAATATCTCCCCCTCTAACTCTTCTCCAATGCCCTAAAATTTTCTTTCTCTTTCACAAAATATCTCTCCCAAAATGTTACTCTCTCTTTCTCATACCACACAAAACACCCACAAACATACTTTATCACGCATTTCTCTCACATATTTCTTTCTCTCTCACTTTCTCTCACACACACTCTCGTTCACACATACACACTCTCTCTCTCTCTTTCCTTTTTTCTCCCCGTATTTATTTCTCTCACACACATACACATTACACATACTCTCACTATCACTCGCTATACTAACTCGAGCTCTCTCAATTGGGTTTTTCTCTGTTTTTACACTCACTTTTTCACAAATCACCCACACACTTACACAATCACACACTCAAACCCCGTACAATCTCATTTTCACTATCACATTTTATCACTCTCTCTATCATATATTTTTATTTTTATATAATTTTGATAAGCCAGTTTCCATTAATTAGAAATTATGAGGAAATGTCTGTAAATTTAGACAATCGACGTCTCATTTTAACTGTTTTAGGGATGCAAAGGGTGTCGGGAAAAATAGTAGTTTTCAACTAAGTTTTGATTTTTACAAAGAATGATCAGCTTTTGACATTACAATGAAAACCCGATTAATTTTGTGCATATATATATAAACAATTTTTCTTGGTTTTTAAATAATACAAACTCAACTTTTTCTTTAGGGGTGGGGTAAAACAACAAAAAATTTTTAAAGCAATTATGTGTATATTTATAAAAAAAAACCCGATGATACTGGTTTCTTTTTTTGTATTGTTGAATTTTTCTTCCTCTTTTTTGTTTTAAATATTTGCCTTTTTTTATTTATAACTAAATTTTAAAAATCTATTTCAATCTTTAAAAATTTTCAAAAAAATGATGAATCTTTTTTAAAAAAGACCATATTTATAAGATAGGCCTGGGTTTAGGATTTTGCCAAAAATAGTAAATTTTCCCCCGAAAAATTTTTTTTTCAAACACTTTTTGCGTTTCATGATTTTTTTCATCTCCGTAGAAAACCCCGAATTTTAGTTTAATTTAATATCGTAAATAAAATATTGCTCTTTGGTTAAAAATTTAACAGCTCAATTATTACATGAGTGATTTGGTGAAAAAAATAGACAAAGAGCAGGGAGAGGGTCGTTTTAAATTTCTCATCGGGGCGTGAAGGGGCTAAATATAAGTTTTGATTCCAATTATACACTGAAAGATATAAATCTATATAAATTTGAAAGCCTTTTAGGAGTAAAGTTTAATTAGAAAGTCGAGTGAAGGTTTAATATATATTGTATCGTTTCGAAATAAAAAGTTAACAATACAATTTAGTGCAATAATCTGCAGCCATCGCTGCAACGATCCACCGGTAATAATTGAAAACTACCGCCGCCGTCATTAAATAAAATCGTAAATAAAAAAGAGTGCCCGGATTAAAATTTAACCAGATGCATTGTGCTATTAGCGAGTACAGTATAAATTGACCAAACATAATCTATTAACGGAACTAGAAAGTAATTATAAAATGTTAGTAGATGAAAACAAGAAAGAATAAAGTGCATCTCTTGGTTGAAAAATTCACTTTGATTGATTGATTTAATCTTATTTAATGAACTTGAAACATTTGCAGGTTTTACCAAGTAAGTTATCATGTATTTAAAAGTACCGGTAGTTCAAGCATTACATGAGTGGGAAAATAAGAGGTAATCTTTGTTGACTGTTTCATAGTTTGTCAATGAAATACCAATGGATTGTTGCAAACAATTATCTTTCATTTCAAGCATCATTTCTTGAAGGTCTCATCTGTGATGAAGGGGTGAAAGTGTTATATTTTGTTTCATCTATTATTATTATTATTATTATTATTATTATTATTATTATTATTATATTTTAATTATATTATTATTATTACCAACAGTGAAAGCTTTTTTAACCTAAAATTAAGTCTATGGATATGCTCAAGCATTTTCTAGGGACTGGGAGAATAGAGGTAACCGAGGTGACTGTTTCATGGTACTGTGACAATCCCTGCCGCTCAGGTTTCCATGAAATTTGACAATCCCAGACACTCAGGTTTCAATGAAATGTGACAATACCTGCCACTCAGGTTTCAATGAAATGTGACAATCCCTGTCACTCAGGTTTCAATGAATGTGACAATCCCTGCCACTCAGGTTTCAATGAAATGTGACAATCCCTGTCACTCAGGTTTCAATGACATGTGACAATCCCTGCCACTCAGGTTTCAATGAAATGTGACAATCCCTGACGCTCGAGTTTCAATGAAACTGCGTCATGTAACCCGTCCGGGTTACCCGCTTATTTACAACCACTTATGTGGAAATTAGAAAGGTGTATTCTAGAGAAAATGTACCCGCATTTGCGTGAAGGGAAATTGATAAACTATTTTGGAAAAAATACCTTCAGAACATTGGAGCAGGTTTTGAACCCCGACCTCCCGGTAAAAGACAGACAATCTTTAGGCTACGCCCTAGACCACGTACCCACCGATGCTTTAATGAACTTACATAAATAGTTAACAAAAAGAAGAATAATTTGTATGCTAATTTAATTCGTATTAAATTATCTAATGCACTTATTTTAGCATGAGGTGCTTTAATTTTACTTGGCGAAATTTCGCAATAACTAAACTAGCCTTTCCTTAGCGTGGTGACGTCACATTTACTTTTCTTGTTAGCGCGCTGCGCTGCGTAGCTCGAGATTCAAAATAGCAGACGACAGTATTAATTTTTGTTTCCT
>JBCFYV010002419.1:136432-181071 GCA_039000515.1 Timema cristinae
ATAAAAAATTATTTTCATGCTTTGTACCGTGGCTATAAACTATAACCATCAAACCTCCGCCCCAAGTGTACATCCTGAACTTACCCCATTTAACGGCTAAACCGACGCTACATACGGAGCAAGAAATCATTCCACCCGACAACTTGATCACCACTAGCGATAAAAAATATCTGGAGCCTGTCGGGAAACGTGCAGTTGTTACCCAGGACTAAATGATGTAGTGGTTGATGCGCAAGCGCGGCCTTGTGGAGGTTATTGGAGCTGTAGTGATAAGTGTGCCCACCCCCCATCTTCGTCTTGTACCTCTCAGCGTTATGCTCGGGCGCCGATGAGGTTAATCTAAGCTCTCATGGCTGTGAATAATATCACCTTACGTCATGCAATCCACATATTTCCTCACTGTTTCAAGCAGAATATAAGCAGGGTGCTCAGCGATACTCTATATTCTTTGATGCCATTAGTACAAAGGAACATATTAGGATGCAAGTAGTCGTAATTTTGGGGATTTCATATAATTTGTTTGTAACTTTTTACGTAAGTGGGAAGGGTTTGCGTTCATATATATATTATAGCCGCCTCTTTATGCGTTGTAAGAAGTTGTCTTTGATTTATATTAGGTTTTTTTGGGCGTTTCAATATTATTTCTAAGTTGCGGAAATTGTCTTTTTAATATCTATTTATCTTTTTATTAAGGCTAATGACGTTGAGCTGGATTATAGTATTAGCTGATCTTTTGTCCTTCCGATATGTTGAAATGTATTATTAAAGTTTTGGTCAGAGGGTTAGGCCTTTACGTAGTGGCTTTAAAAATTATTGTTATTCGTAGGTATGAATCTGTTAGTTTTAGTATTAAAGGGAAGGAACAGCTAAAATTTACTGAAACTCTTTTTAGTATGCACTTTATTGAAAAGCCAGTCATTTGTCATTTGAATTCGATAAAAACTTATATGTTTCTTATAGTATCCCTAGTATCTGATTGCATATTACGGACATTATTTATAGCAAACTTTGCTGCTCGTCCTAAAAAATTTAAAAAATCATAAAAATGATTATAATTTTGATTAATTGGAGAGCATTTATGTTATGTTTAAATGTCTAATATATTGCGCAGAAGTTTGCAAGGCTTATTTCATCTTATGAAGTTATAAAAATTTACATTTTTACCAGTCATAAATAAACTTGCCGAAAGGCCCTAATTGATACTACTCCTGATATTATTTAACTACAACACTAATTCCCTGATGTTGTAAAATGGGTATGTGCTGACACCTGGGTTTGGTTGGGTTGAGTGGTGGTCATTAAAGATCCCTGATTATTTATAGCGTATTTCTTTTGTATGGACGCTCTCGTTGTAGTGGTATTCTGGTCGGATAGGAAAGGACGTACCACCACAGGGCAGGTTGACTCTTTGTCGAACTTTAATGATCTTTTTTTCAATCTTTTGTCCATAACCCCGATGTGTATTATTTCGTTTCACTGATGTTATGATAGTACTTGGCAACTATTGCGTTAGTTTTATATGCATTCAGTTTGTGGGTTGGTTAGTTTTTGTTCCAAGATTTAATTTATTTATATTTTTTTCACTTCATAAATTGGTTTAGGATCCCCCATACTTAGCTTGGTATTGTACAAAGAGGAATTGGGCTTCCTTAATGGTTTATTTTATTTTATTTTAACTACATATTTTGTTAAGGCTTACAATGGGAAGATTGGGCTAAACTGCTAATTTAAAAAAAATTGATAGTTTTTGAATGAAGCTCGTATATCATTTTTTAATTTTTTCAGATTAATATATTTAAATTCATACTCTTTTTGAAGAATTAAAGTTTTTGTAAATGGAAATTTATGTAAAGAAGTTAGCTTGTTGAGGATATTCCCTTCGTATTGTTGATTATATCAAATCAACTATAGAATTAGTGTAGTAAATTTATCATTATGTTTTCTTGACACAACAGTTTAGTTTTATGTTTTATTGAATTATAACGTTACTAAGTAATTGGACTTTAACAGGCTACAAGAAAATAAATTTCCCTAATTACACTACTAAACCAAATTATTATGTGTAATATATTATTTCCCGCTGAATAAAGCTTGGACTTCCAATGCCAAAATTTCCCCAACCCTACCTTATACCATGTGGCCACCAAAGCGGGGGGATCCGTACGTTAGTATTTAATATATTTTATGTAATTGGTTCTCTGTAGCCATCCATAACAACAGTCAGTAAGAAAAATTGAATATGATCGAATTAACAGAAGGGCCCAATTGAGTGATCAAATGGTTTAAGACATCAGTTAAAAACCTTTTGAGTCACAGAGCGCTTTTCAAGACATAATATGTCATTGGAGCACTATGTTGCCTGGGCCCGTAACCGGTCAATAATTTCAGGAGGGGTTTTGGTGGGCACATATCTCAATTGCTGGAGGCTAGAAAAAATTATAATTGATAAACATTCTAGAAGCTAGCTAAAGTGTTTTTTTATGGCAACATAATCCCTGACTGCCGGAGGCTAAAAAAATCTATATATGTAATTAAACAACTCTAGAAGCTATCTGAAGTGTTTTTATGCCAACATAATCGCCTAACTGCCGGAGGCTAGGACAATTTCTAAATATTAAACCCCCTAAGAAGCTCTCTAAGGTGGTTTTTTTTGGTAACGTACAGTAGCCCATGGCTTCTTTGGTGCTGAGTGACAGTCACAGCTGACAGTTTGCGGCTTTGAAAAGTTACCAGAACAAATTATGTACCCTTACGCCAAACCAAATGTTTTTGCAAAAACATGTGTTTAGCAGCTGTCACTTCAGACAGTCAAATTTAGGGTAAATCCCTAAATGTTTACTGTCAGAAGTCAGCTGTGAGCTGTCAGTTAGCACCAAAGAAGCATGGGGCTACTATAGCCCCTAACTTCGGGAGGCTAGGAAAAATCTATATATTTAACAGTAGCGTCTCATGCCCAAAAAATTCTTAGTCAAGCTGGAAGGGGGATCTGGACGGGGTCCGGGGTCTCCTCCAGAATTTTTTTTTTAAATATTAGATTCTTCAAGAAACTATTTGGAGGTTTTTTTTATGATGATTGTGGATTTGGGCGTTTTTGTTCCGTGATTTAATAAGGCATACTAGAATATATATGAGAGCATATCCAAGGGGATGCGGGATTAGGGGCGAGAGAACAAATCTTGCTCTCCTTTATTTTAATAAGCAAGGAGATATTCCCCCTGTCTCTACCACCCCAGTTCCGCTTCCCTAAAGCTGACAATTTTTTAAATTAAGTAGGCCCTATACAAAAAAAACATTCCATGTTTATATTTAAATGTAAATCAACCATATTGTTTGTTGATTAATTACGTCAAATATGCATATAAGTAATAATTTTTTTTTTTAATTTTCACTTATATTGCAACCTGCAGCATATTTGGTGTATTTTGATTTTTTTTTAGATATTAAATGAATTTTCTATACATATATCAATGATCTTTTACTCACCGTATTTTTTTTCTAGTGTTTGTAAATAAAGTCCATTCACATCTCCTTTTTTACAAACTTGCTATGACCTTTCATGGCAGTCACTCCTTCCTTCAATTTAAAAAGCGAAACCCCCTTTTAATTGAAAGGAGTTCCGAGCAAGAAATTCTATTTTGTCCCATAGTATTTCTGGAATACGTTTTTACTCTTTCCAATGTTGAAAGATCTCTCAACTGATGATGTTATTGCCGGGATCGTTGCCATACGTTCATACAGCATTTTAAACTCCTGTAATTCTTTACTAGATTATTTTCACAAAATATACTTAACCTATATACACTAGAGTTTTATTTTTTTATTGCTTCCCTTGAGAAAAACCCCGTTTTTTGAACGCAATCTGCTTGTGTCAAAATATTTTCCATAATTTCCAATCAAAGAATTTATTTGTTCATTTTGAAATGATTGTATTTAAATTTAATTTTGAAATTTAAATTTTAACAACTATAAAAAATTTTAGAATGTAAATGTTCTCAACGGTGTTGTATTTTTATGGCAATGTTATAAATTACTTGACAGTAAACATGTCTTAAATTTTAATTTAGGATCTTGATTTAAATTACGTTTGTGTCCCCTTTTTTCTGGCTCTAGCCCCATTTGCAGTGTTTTGGGCACATGTCTTCAGATAAATGCCTAATATTTGACACGTTGTTTTTAGTTTCTTCAAAATCAGTTTTACAGAAAGAGATGTCCCTTTGTTTTTTTTTGAAACATTTTGAAAATATACTCAGCCAGGTCAAAATCAGGGTGAATAAAATTAGCAAACACATGCTCTGAATATCTTCAATGAAGTTAATGAAACCCTTTAGCAACAGCAATAGTTTCACTATCCTATTCTTGTGGGTAAATTGTTTCAAACATTTCTATCAGTCTTTCCTGATAGTCCATCACAATATGTACAAGTCATTCACTATAGTTCCATTGAGTTGGTGAACACTGGGTAGTCTTTTTTTTTTAACAATTTGATCTAAGAATGAAGTTCGTCTACTTGAATGGGGAAAAAATTATGGAAGTCCATTTATTGTACTAAATACACCTTACGGTTACTAATATTATTTTTTTGACTGAGCTAAAACAAGGTTCAAGACATGAGCTAGACAATGAACAACCAATACGCTTGGAAATGAGTCGCGAACAAGTTTCTAAGTACCATTTATTTTCCAGACATTCTGCAGCCCATCGTTAGCATTGTTTCAACAAACTTGTCCCACACTCCACATCTGTCACTACCTGTAAAACATATTAGCCAAAGCAGAAAGCAGCAGAAGATCTGATCAAAGACTTTTTGTGTAGAAAAAAAACGTTCCAAAAATTTCCCACATAGAAACATAACGAAACATTGTTGATAGTGTGAAAGTTATGAAATAGCAAAGGTTTTCATCGGGTGAAATAGAAAAAATTTTTGCGTTATGATTATTTTTTTTTATGTTGACTTTGTAAAACTGTTAAATTGAATTAATGAGATTCCTTTTATTCCGCTGAACCCCCAGTGAATACAGTATAATTTTTTAAAAGCTAAGCTAAGAAGAATCGTAATCAAATCAATTTTTAGAGCTCAAAATAATTTCCCCTTTTCTGGAAATTTAAAAGACTCGTCATGCCATTAAAAATCAGTTTTTTGAGTGCTCACATAACCTACAGCGTTATTGGGGCTTCAAAACTCCTGATTTATTTTTTCCTTGGTTGTGTTTTCAATGCCCATTTTTTTTTTATTTGTCTAGTAAAAAAAATTTAACCCTTTTTTAAAAAAAACAAAAGCATTTAATGTGACAAAAACACCTGCTGCAACAAACTCTATAAAAAAAGGGTGTAGGCATGGGCCAGGGGTCAATAAATGGTCAATTTTTCCCCCTTTCACGCAAAACTTCCCTAATTTATTCCCCCCCTTAAATTTCTACTCATTGTCAAGGGTTAGTCTGTATTTTGAAAGGAGAAGAGAGGGGTATGCGATGGTATCTTTCAGTTTCTTCGGTTATAGTCGTCAACCTTCGGGCATAGCTTCGGTTGTTGGAAAGTCGCAATTTTGACCCCACCGCTCTTCCCCTTCTCACCTTCCTAAATCTATGACGTCACAATTAAAGAACTACACTATGTAGAGAAATGCATGAAAGATGTAAAAATTATATACTTCCAACCACCAAAATAAGGCCTAGTGCTCGTCTTGCATGCATGTTACGGTCACTGGCATGTGCGGTAAGATTTATTTTCAATAAAAATTTGTGCCTAAAGAATATTTTCAAACATTAAATAAAACAAAATAATTACTTATCTTTAAGCAAAGGCAAGCAGGGGTTGCCTTGCTTGCCCCCGACGTGACTCCACTGATATTTAAATTCCTATAGAATCTCTCTAAAGTGTTTTTTTTAAAGTTACATAACCCCTTAATTGCTGAAGGAAGACAAGGAAATTGCTAAATATTAAACACTCTTAGAAGCTCTCTGAAGTTTTTTATGGCAACATAAGACCATAACTTCTAAAGGCTAGAAAAATGATCTGAAGTGCTTTTATGGTAACACAGCACCCTAATTTGTACTTGTACCTTAATTTTGATATGGTTTGAACCATAAAGAAAAGCCACATACAGTAGAGCGTCGGAAATCCGGACGTCAAAAATCCGGGAGTGTCGCAAATCGGATCGGTTTGGTGAGAGCAGATAGGGGAAAGTAGTGGAAGGTGTCCTTGTGAGTTCAACGACTTAGCCAGTCACCTCTCCTTGGTCAAGTGCTCGGCTCAGTTCTGTGCTATCATTTACATACTTTACAGCAGTGGTGAAACCTTCGCGAATAGTTGCCTTGTGACGTTTTAGTGTGCGAGTTAAAACGGTACATATTTTTAATTTGTCAATCATGTCATCAATATCAAATAAAAGGAAACATAAATTTTTATCTATAGAGGATAAGTTAGAAATTCTACGAAGACTGTCTAAAGGGGAAAGGGGTGCATCTATCGCTAAAAATATGTGGGTGGGGAGCTTCAACCTTTAGTGACATTAAAGAAAAGAAAGACAGTTTGCAACGTTTTGCTTCAAAACTGATTCTGAAGAAGGTTCACAGAAAATAAAACCCACAAGAACGGCAAAAAAAACAGTACATTGGAAGACGCTATGTACTTTTGGGTTTACGCAGAGAAGAAGTTAAGGTGAGCTTATTTCTGCTACATCATTTGTGAAAAGGCCGATCCAGATAATGAAAAACTTGGCGGGCCTACAGATTTCAAAGCTAGTTTGGGTTGGCTGAAGAATTTTAAAATGAGCCACGGGTTTAGATAACTGGATGTCCAAGTTGAAATATTATCTGCTGATAATGCGCCGCAATGATATTTAGGAAAAATTTGTTAGCATGACAATTGGGGGAGGGCTCACAAGAGATGAGTTTACAACGCTGACAAAACAAGGATAAATTGGCGTTCCCTACCCGGAAGTCATTGGCTTCTCGTAGAGAAAAATCCGCTCCTGGCTTCAAGGTCGCAAAGGAAAGAGTGAAGCAATGGTTTGTGCTAACGCAAGTGGTTCTCACGCTTTGGATCTGTTGATTATCGGAAAAAGTAAAAAGCCACGATGCTTTAAGAACATTTAAAACCTTCCCTGTAATTTACAGTTTCACAAATAAAACCAATGGATGGATGCAGCAATTTTTCCCGAATGGTACAAAGATATTTTCATTCCCAGTGTAAAAAACCCAAATAGGAACAAAACAAAAAAGAAGGCAACGTGTGGGCCTAATCATTGACAATGCCCCAACTCACCCCCCCCCCGGGCCCTTTATGTCTTGAACAAAATAGACGATAATATTAAGTCATGTCCCTGCCTCCAAAAGTAACCCTACTACAACCGAATGGACCAGGGGGTTATAAAAAAATTAAAAGAATTAAAAAAACAGAGCTTCGTCGGCTCTTGCTAACTGAAAGAGACGAAGAAAGTGTTGCTGCAGTTTGTAAAAAACCTCAGCCTAAAGGACGCCATTTACATCGTAGTAGATGCCTGGGGATCTTCACTAACGGGCAACTTAAAAAATGCTTGGAAAAAATTGTGGCCCAAACCCGAAACCCCAAATCAAGGACAAGATGAGGCAAACTCTCAAACTCCCTCGGATACCAAAACTCCTACTGACGCCGAAGTTGTGGCTCTATTCCAGCACTGTCTGGATTTGAACAGTGCCATGAAATTGACGCAAGGGAGTGGTTTGAAAGTGATGGCAATGACCCTGGTTATCAGCATTTGATGATGACGAAATAGTTCATCAGGTTAATTGAGGACAATGATAATGGAATCAATGTAAGAGAGAGTGACGACAGTGAAGAAATGGATGCTGAAGAAGCTGCCGGTCCTTCACACTCAGAAGCCTATGAAGCATTCAAACAGATATGAAAATGGTTAGAGAGGCAACCTGAGGGGACGGCGACACAAACTCGTACTTCTTAAAAGATGAAGACATGGCTGCAAATAAAAGTACGTCAAGTCTTGTACAAAAAACCATAAGGACTTATTTACCCAGTATGTTTCCATTATTACTGTGATTCTTGTTTTTTTACTCTAAAAAGTAAATTGTAGAGTTACTAATCTAAATTACATAATTTACATGTTCTTATTTAATACACTTTATTAAAATATTTTGTGTACTGTATTTTTTGAACCCCTTTAACCTCTATTTGCAATACAGTAGACTCCCGAGCGTCATGTTCCTCCTTGTCAATACATTACGTAAGTATACAGTTTATGAAAGCACATTTGAAAATCCGGACAAATTTAGTAAACCGGATGGGTCCCGGTCCGATCGATTCGGATTAAAGACGCTCACTGTTTTATTTTGTTCATGAGATTTCGTGGGGTGGGGGAGGGTTAGAAACCTCCCCCCCCCCAGACTATGGCCTTGATTATTGTTCCCATTTCCAAAGGAAGGAAATGTGCACTTAGGTGGTTCTACCAACCACTTTTTTTAAAGCTTTTAGTCAATATTTTATCGCATAACAAATGCACGAGATTTTCTCGATTTCTAACTAATTTAAATTTTGGTCTAAGCTTAATTTTCCCCATTGAAAGTCATTGAAAGTTGGAACCTTAAATATCTTTTCTCAAAACATATATTTTGCACATACGTGTCTTGGGCATAGGGATGACGATATTTCCAACTAGGGCCCATACGCTACATACCTAGGTACTAAACCGAATAACAACATTATTGATGATGGAAGGGATTTTTAAGCATTTGGAATGTTTTAAACATCAAGGTTTATTTCATTTTAATTGTTATTTCTCCGCCAATTTCAGAGAACTAAGGAACTTACTTAACTACATTAACAAAAAACAAAACAAAAAAAAATAAAATAAAGCAACACAATTGAGAACGAATTCAAAACAGGTATTGTAAATCCACAATATGTTACCCACACAAATATGGTATTTTTAAAACCAATTTTCAGTTGCAAAACAAGAAATGTCACTCTACATCGAAAAAGAACAATAAAGCATAGACCGCGATTTTACATTCTAATGAGAAGGTTGGACTGTTTTTTAAATTTTCACAATGTGGCTATATTGATTGAATTTGGGATGGATTCAACCCAATATTCGGCTTTGTATTTTTGTTTTGGTGGCCACATAGGCGAGAATCCTAGTTCACTTAAGTAGGTTGTTGCAAATAACAGAAGGATGTTTTTTGCTTTAACTAACAAAATTTCAAATTCGTCTTTTAGCTAACACAAAAATTCTTTATGTGGCTTGTTAGCTGCAAAATTTTTCTTTTCGCAGAATTTGATGTCAACTCAATCAAGCACTCATACTGCTGCGATGTCAGGGCAGGGTGGCTTTTTCAACACAGTAGATAATGGGTTTACAATCCGGAAAATAACTGAAACTATCAAGAAAACCCGCAGGTGAACGTGAAACTGATTTAAGATCTCTCCAGGTATATCGGAATCTAATTCTTCTCTAAATTCTTTTACCATTGGTACATTGTCTATATTCCTATTTTTCATTGAATCCACCCAAAACTTGATTTTTCTAAGTCTTGTACTTTATGGCTGACTTCAAAAACAGTTACTGCTTTTTCTTAAAGTAAGGGAGTTAGCTAATAACTTTTTTAAAATTGTCTGCTAAATACCCCACTTTCCTAAACCAACGCCCATCATACAACTGTTTCCCAAAGCGAAGTCATTGTCAATCAGTAGGAATCTGCAATTGCGTTATTTTTAGTATAAAACATACATATTTTGCCAGAACTCTTCGAAATAATTAGTGATGGAAGATCCATTCCTGTGAACTCCCCCAGTTGTAAATCTCCCTAAATGAAATAATAGGCAACGGGCAGCAAAAGTTGACATTTATTAAAAATTTAAAAAACAAAAGATATTTACAAACGAGCAATAGAAGAGCAGTATGGTTGAATGGAGCGAGTATTGGCCCAGTTAAGGCTAGGGCTAGAAGTCAGGAGTTAAAATATATTTGTAAAATGACAAATAATTCAAACAACATCCAAAAGGGAAACAACCAACTCGCATAAACATTAATTACTATATTATATAATTAGGCCTGCAAATTAACTAAGAAACATAGCAATACAAATGTTATGGGTTTCAATTAAACAACAAGTGTCAGAACTACCTATTGGTTAATTCAAAAAAAGTCAATATTAGGGCATGCATGGGGATAGTTTAATTAATAACCAGTACCAAACAAGCCATCTATTGGCCTAAAGACAAGTTAAGTTTCAGTACATTATCAGAGTAGAGACCAGGATTGAAATTACTTTATATGGCCAAAAAAAAGCCAAACAGCGTCAGAGATTATTTTCTAATTTTATTCGTCATAATTTCGACCACCTGAGCATATTTTAAAATTTGAAAGCAAAACAAATGGCCCAAAAGTTTTTATAAAACTGGGTTGAAGAAACAAAAAAAAAAAAAAGAATTAAATCCCCTGCTAGTATTGAAAGACAAAATTCCAAAAAATGAAAATAGAGCAGAAAAGGGAAAAAATGGGGGCCTAAAGGTAATTTAAAAACAAGCCCCCTAAATTGCCAGCAAATACAAACACGCTTTGAAAAAAACAACAATATCAATTTTTTTTAATTGAAGGTTTTAAAGGGAAAATGGGGGGAAAGTCCAATTTTTATCAAATTTAGTTAGTTCTGCCATCTGTCAACAATCAAATCCCTTTTTTTTTTTGCTTTTAGAATATTTTAAAAAAGGTATTTCATTTTAATATAATTTTTAAAAAAAATTGTATTTTCTGGGGGGCTTAAGGGGTTTTTAAATTAAAAAGTTTTGTTCTGGAAAATTTTCCCTTTTGTTGATTTTCCCCCCCTTTTTACCCCCGACCTTCAAATTAAATTTTTTCAAAATTTAATGAATATAAACAATAATTTCTTATGAAAATTTTAATTTTGATTTGAAATTATGGAAAAAATATGACACAAGAGGCAAAGCATTAATTGTAAAACAATAGGAAAAAAAAAAAGTTATTTAAATATCATGTTTTTCCCGTGGTTGAAACAGAAAATTTTTTTTTTCCCGTTTTCAAAAGACTTGGTTTAATGAGAAGGCAACTCTGGTGTAAATTTATTAATGTTATGAATATATGAGGAGCCAAGTGTCTTTGAAAATTCTTCTACCTTTACATTAGGGGGTTTCCCCCCCCTGATAATTTGGGGGATCTGTGAGCTATGAATAAGGGGAACGCTTTCACCAAAAATAGTAGATGGAAGAGAGTATCAGTTCGCTTGGATATGGGAGATAATGTTTTGGTTTTTAAGAGGGAATACAAAACAAAATTATTAGAAAAAAAAAAAGCCATGGCATTTTTTTAAAAAAATAGTACAATTTACCTGACATATTTCATTAATATAACTGTGGTATTTTAACATGAAAAAGTTAGTGATGAAGAATGAATATTTTATGTAAAATTGTAACGCACTAAAAATTGGTTTTAACTTGAAGTTTTAATTTTGTGTAAAATCTTTTGGTGTATAATTACACAAAAAATATTAATGGGGATTTTAGGAATCAACACATCAATTTCCTTTAGAAAACAGCATTGTTTCCGTGGTAGATTTTTTTTTGTTGGCTAGTGTTTTAGGGGGCCCTTGTTAATTGTTTTTATCACTTAATTAATAATTACCTGCTTTTGGGGGCCACTGGTTCAAGATGTCATTCTAACAATAGACTAAAATAAACCCTGACAGGGAAATTGGGGGTTTTAATCCCGGTCGGTTAATAGAGCGATTTTTTCCAAAATTGTTTTCTATTCTCCATCCCACAAAGCAATACCTTCCTTTAAAAATTCCTTCTTTATCCCTAACTGGGGTTAGCGTAATTAATACTTAGGGGGTTTTTAAACCCGAACATGTAGTAAACGTGGTGCTAAAAAAAAATGGGGTAATGAAATTTAAATTTTTTCATAGCGTTTTTTTTTTGCCTCTTTGGTTACCTGAATTTACTTGTCCCAGGGGAAAGAAGAACAAGGCATTTTAGAGGAAATTTAAATCACTTTTACGGGGAGTCAGAAATGAAACAACCCTTGTTTTCACCCTGCCGGGACTCGAATACCCCCTTCCAATCATGGAGAACCAAACAAAGAAAAGCTTGACGTTTGAATGTTTTCCCACATGCTGGTTTTTTAAATAAATTAAACAAAGGGGAAAAATCGAATTAATATTTTTTAAAAGAATTTCCCTTTTAATTTATAAAGATGAATATTTGCAAAAATTTTTTTTTAGCAAAACCAATTTTTGAATATCCCCCTCAAAAAAAAAAACCTAAACAATGCCCCGTGTAATTTTATGTCCTTTGACCATAATTCTGACTGCTGTAAAAGGGTTTTATACTCTTTTTTTTAATACAAATAAACTGATTGTTACGTAAATTGTGATATTGATGTCCAGAAATTTAATTTTGTTTTGTTTTTTTAGCCATTATTTTCTGTTTTTTCATCTTTTCCAATGTTTGGAGACAGGGATTTTGTTTTTTGTTTAATTTTTAATTAATTTTTTTTTAAGGGGGAAAGTTTTTTTAGAAACATACAGTTATTAAACACATTGAATTAGGCATGATTTATGTAAGTTTTTTTTAGACAAAATATTTCACAAATTTGGATAAAACAAATAAAATGTTGATTTGTGTTTGTATGTTACATTGTTAAAATTAATCCTTAAAGAAAAACCCTTATAATTAAAATTCCATTCACTTACATTATTCAAAACATTCTCCATCGCCATCATAGTTTTCAAATAAGTAAAAAATATTTTTTTTTTTTCCTAAAGTTCCCCCTAAAAATGCTATCAAAAAATTTTAATAATGATTGAACTTTTGTGTTGGTTGATTCCTAGGTTTACATGCATGGAAATTGCAGGCCCCTTTTTTTCATAGACAGCCTAAGACTTAAAGGTACATTTCAAAATGGTTTGGTTGTGTCTTTCTATAGTAATTATTTGAATGCGCAGAGAAATGAAATATTTTTTATGACAGAAAAAAATTTTAATTATAACACATAATATAAATTTTATTTTTAAACAAATACAAAATTATGTAAAAACCCTTAAAAAAATAAAGGAAATAGGACTTATTGTCAAAGCCTTGCACAAAGCTTTTTCGTTGTTTGTTGAAAAATTCCCCACAATATAAATTGAAGAGGGTGATAGCATGAGCACAGAAAAAAACTTTTTTTAAAAACTATGTCTTTTGGACCTAAGTGCAACATAAAATATTAATATCCAACATCATATAACCAATAATGTTATTTAAATTTTTATGAAGCGTGGATTACAAAAAAAATTAGAAAATGGGGCTCGAAGAGTAAAAATTTGCAACAAAGATAGACTTTTATTACTGGATTATTTCAGTTATCAGGCACAATAGGCACCCTGTCTTAATTGGGGATATGAAAAAATACTTTTTTAAAGCTTTAAAAATGCCACAAAAGGGTATTATTCAAGACACTATTGTAAATACTTTTTTAATGAAGCTCAAAAAAACCCCATTTTAATATTAAAAAAATGTTTTCAAAATAAAAGAGGTAGAAAAAATATAAAAATAGGTGTTGTTTTGTTTTTAGCGTTTGCAATTACTAACTTACCGTACATACATGTGGTGACAATGAAAACACGATCCAAAAACAGTTGTCAAAGAGATTTAAAACTTGAATTTAAATTTGGGATTTTAACCCCCTATTTGGTGTGAACAGCGATGGGATAGTTATCTTGAAGGCAATTTTAAAAAAAGTTACTTTACAAATCGCAGTAAAAAAAAATAGGCCCATTAGGTTTCACACAAATAAATTGATAGGGCGGTAAAAAAAAAAAAAAAATATTATCTTGTATATAATTTTGTATCCCGTTTCCGGTAGTAGAAACTCGAGGACTTATTGAACATTTTTTACAAATGACACTCATTTTAACGGTTAAGAGCCAGGATGTCGGGGAAAAAAAAAAATATTTTCCACGAAAACAAAATTTTTTACTGATAATTTTTCCCGGTTTTCTTTTTTTGTTTAACACCATGGAAACCGTTTTTTTCCTCAGGTGTAAATTCTAAATAAAATATATATTTTTTGTTAAAAAATAATAACTCAAACAATCTTTATTTTTTGGGCCCGAACACATTACAATTCTCTTTTTGGATGAATATTTCTCTTTTGGGGTGCTGGGCATAGAACATTTAAAATTGAGAGACTAAACTGGCGAAACATTTATTTTGTATTGGAATGTTGTTATTTTTTAATTCACATTTAAATAAATGAGTTTGGGCATAATTCAAAAATTAAAGGTCAAGCTGTTAATTGTGAAAAATTGTTTACGTTTTGTTTCGCGCATGATAAAATATGTTTAAATATTTTTTGGATGTATTATAACTAAAAAACGAAAAAATGATCTTGAATAATTTTTAAAATACCATTTTAACGATCTAAATATGAGTTTTGGTGTTTATTTTTTCAAAAATGGTTTGGAGGGTTCATTTTAGCAATAGTAACATAGTACAAATGCATAAATTAAGCAAAGTTTTCATTTTACCAATTAATTTTGAGAATATGATATTTAAAAGTAATGTTTTTTTTACCACATCTATATTTTCCCATTCTCTTTCTATCTGACATTCTCTTTCATACTCTCACACTCTCTTTCCTCTCCTCTCACACACACATTTACACATGTAACACACTCTCTCTATCATATAAATTTTTACTCATTCTCTCGCTCACATTTATCCCTCTCTCACACACACTCTACCCTCACATACACACTCTGTCACATAATTTAACTCACATTATCTTTATGATACTCCCTCTCTTAAGCTCTCAAAAAACAATATCTCTTTCTCAAACGCTTTCTTTCTCTTATGTTCTCTATCTCTCAAACTCTCTCTCTATCAAACGTTCTCTCTTGAACGCTCTCTATCAAACGCTTGATCTTTCTCTCAAAATCCTTCTCTTTAAAACTCTCTCTAAATCACTCTCACTCTCTCTATCTCAAACTCTCTCTAAATCTTACTCTCTCTATCTTAATCTCACTCTCTCAATTTTTCTTTCTAGCTCTCTCTCAAACACTCTCTCTTAAACTCTTTCTCTCTAACTCTCTCTCTCATTCAAATTTTTCTTTCTCTAAACTAATATCTCCCTCTCTAACTCTCTCTCCTATGCCCTAAAATTTTTTTTCTCTTTCACAAAATACCCTCTCCCAAAATGTTACTCTCTCTTTCTCAAAACACACACACACACCCACAAACATACTTTATCACGCATTTTCTCTCACATATTCTCTTTCTCCCCTCACTTTCTCTCACACACACTCTCGCTTCACACATACACACTCTCTCTCTCTCTTTCCTTCTTCTCCCAGTATTTATTTCTCTCACACACATACACATACACATACTCTCACTATCACTCGCTCATACTAACTCGAGCTCTCTCAATTGTTCATTCTCTGTTTCTTACACTAAACTTTCTCACACTCACCCACACACTTACACAATCACACCCCTCAACCACGTACACTCTCATTTTCACTATCACATTTTATCACTCTCTCTATCATATTTTTATATTTTTATATAATTTGATAAGCCAGTTTCCATTAATAGAAATTATGAGGAAATGTCTGTAAATTTAGACAATCGACGTCTCATTTTAACTGTTTTAGGGATGCAGGATGTCGGGAAAAATAGTAGTTTCAACTAAAGTATGATTTTTACAAAGAATGATCAGCTTTTGACATACAATGAAAACCCCGATTAATTTTGTGCATATATATATAACATATTTTCTCTGGTTATAAATAATACAAAACCAATTTTTATTTTAGTGGTGTGGTACAACAACTAAAAAGGGTTTAAAGCAATTATGTGAATATTTATAAAACAAACCGATGATACTAGGTTTACTTTTTTGTATTGTTGATATTATTCTTCCTCTTCTTTGTCCCTTTTAAAAATTTGCCTCTGTTATTATATATAACTCAATAAAATCTATTTCAATCATTTAAATTTCAAGAAAATGACTGAATCGATTTTGACAAAAAGACCACTCATTTATAAGATTAGGCCTAGGTTAGGGTTTCGCCAAAAATAGTAATTTCCAACGAAAATATTATTTTTCAAACACATTTTTTGCGTTTCATGATTTGTTTACATCTCCGTAAAAAACCCTGAATTGAGTTTTTTTTAATATCAGTAAATAAAATATTGCTCTTTGGTTAAAAATATTAACAGCTCAATTATTACATGAGTGATTTGGTGAAAAAAATAGACAAAGAGCAGGGAGAGGGGTCGTTTTAAATTTCTCATCGGGGCGTGAAGGGCTAAATATAAGTTTTGATTCCAATTATACACTGAAAGATATAAATCTATATAAATTTGAAAGCCTTTTAGGAGTAAAGTTTAATTAGAAAGTCGAGTGAAGGTTTAATAAAATATTGTATCGTTTCGAAATAAAAAGTTAACAATACAATTTAGTGCAAAAAATCTGCAGCCAAACGCTGCAACGATCCACCGGTAATAATGAAAACTACCGCCCCCCGTCATTAAATAAAATCGTAAATAAAAAGAGTGCCCGGATTAAAATTTTTAAACCCGATGCATTGTGCTATTAGCGAGTACAGTATAAATTGACCAAACATAATCTATTAACGGAACTAGAAAGTAATTATAAAATGTTAGTAATGAAAACAAGAAAGAATAAAGTGCATCTCTTGGTTGAAAAATTCACTTTGATTGATTGATTTAATCTTATTTAATGAACTTTGAAACAATTTGCAGGTTTTACCAAGTAAGTTATCATGTATTTAAAAGTACCGGGAGTTCAAGCATTACATGAGTGGGGAAAAAAAGAAAGGGAATCTAGTTGACTGTTTCATAGTTTGTCAATGAAATACCAATGGATTGTTGCAAACAATTATCTTTCATTTCAAGCATCATTTCTTGAAGGTCTCATCTGTGATGAAGGGGTGAAAGTGTTTTTATTTTGTTTTCATCTATTTTTATTATTATTTTTTATTATTTTTAAATTTTTATTTATTATTTTATTATTATTATTATTATTATTATTACCAACAGTGAAAGCTTTTTTAACCTAAAATTAAGTCTATGGATTAGCTCAAGCATTTTCTAGGGACTGGGGGAATAAGAGGTAACCGAGGTGACTGTTTCATGGTACTGTGACAATCCCTGCCGCTCGGGTTTTCCATGAAATTTGACAACCCAGACACTCAGGTTTCAATGAAATGTGACAATACCTGCCACTCAGTTTCAATGAAATGTGACAATCCCTGTCACTCAGGTTTCAATGAAATGTGACAATCCCTGCCACTCAGGTTTCAATGAAATGTGACAATCCCTGTCACTCAGGTTTCAATGACATGTGACAATCCCTGCCACTCAGGTTTCAATGAAATGTGACAATCCCTGACGCTCGAGTTTCAATGAAACTGCGTCATGTAACCCGTCCGGGTTACCCGCTTATTTACACCACTTATGTGGAAATTAGAAAGGTGTATTCTAGAGAAAATGTACCCGCATTTGCGTGAAGGGAAATTGATAAACTATTTTGGAAAAAATACCTCAGAACATTGGAGCAGGTTTTGAACCCCGACCTCCCGGTAAAAGACAGACAATCTTTAGGCTACGCCCTAGACCACGTACCCACCGATGCTTTAATGAAACTTACATAAATAGTTAACAAAAAGAAGAATTAATTTGTATGCTAATTTAATTCGTATTAAATTATCTAATGCACTTATTTTAGCATGAGGTGCTTTAATTTTTACTTGGCGAAATTTCGCAATAACTAAACTAGCCTTTCCTTAGCGTGGTGACGTCACATCACTAGTCTTGTTAGCGCGCATGCGCTGCGTAGCTCGAGATTCAAAATAGCAACGACAGTATTCTATTCGTGGCTCGTCTTCAATTACAAGTTCCGCGGTTGCAGTAGTCTTTCGCTCGCCTCTCCCGCTCTGAATCCTAGAATCGTCTTCAGACCCGAAACCCATATTCACGCTCTTTGACAGAGTTTCATTACCGACTTATTGGAATAGTGACATTTGTTGTGTACCTAGGTCATGGCTCAGCTTATTAGCGTCAAACTATCTAGGTTTGATGCGACACCTTGGGGATTTCGGCTTCAAGGAGGCAAAGATTTTGGTTCACCCCTAGTCATCCAAAAGGTGGGTTTGTACAAAATAAATAGCTCGTCCAATAAAATAGTCAACTTTTTTCCACAAAAGAATATTAAAGTAGACCATTTTGAAACAAAATCAAATAAAACTTTTGGATAGATCAACATATTAGTTTTATTTGCAAAAATAATTAAGATAAGATTTCAGTGACGACATATTTATTATTGTATTATCACAACATAAACTAAAAAATTGAATTTCAAGTAGAGCTAGATAATTCACACTAAACCTTAATATTATGCGATATGAATTAGCTAGTTCATGTTCCTCATTACATTTTTAAATATATAAAACTTCTAAACTACCCAAAGAGCTACTCAAGCTTTCAAATTTGCTACCATACAGTAACCAAGTTTGTCCAGTGATTTAAATATGTATTGTTGCCATTGTTGTAGGGTCAAAATACCAACGTTCGGAATTGTATTGACTTTTAAGCTTAATTTACTGGGAAAAGTCGTAGTTGTGAAAATGCTTACTGTTTTATTCATACCCTAAATTATGTTTTAGATAAGTTATCCATTGTGGAATTTTCCAGTGAAACAAGTCAAATACAATTTCAATTAATTCCAATCATAAATACATTATTTTAAGCCTAATTGAGTGTAAAATTAATGTTCTATGAATGTAGAAACTTTCTTTAAATCATGGCCATCGCATCTTAATGCATTTCATAAAGTCCACCAGGAAAACAATTTCTCATTTCGTGCAACGTCACTTCCACAACAGAATGATTAGATAAGTTATCACCTGGGATGGGTCGGTTTGTTTCTCTCTTTATGAAACACTTGAACCTTTCTATTCTAGTTGCATGTTCTATCAGCAACATATTTACAAACAAATGTCATACACACTTTGTTGATTAGATAGGAAACTTCTAGTATGGTTCATTTCCCTAATGGTTAGCAGTTTCTAATCAGGCTACATAATATTAGTCCTCATATTCAGGACATTTCAATAAACACGTATTTTTCTTGCTTTTTACCAGGGCATGAAGGAAAACAAGAATAGTTTATTAGAAAGTCTTTGTTTGATGAGATGAAATGACAAATTTTAAAAATAGACTCCGAGGATATTCTGGTCATATTTATCAACTATATATATATCTTTCAAATTTATATATAATATATATATTATTAATATAGATATATTTGTTATATATATATATGTGTGGTGTGTGTATTTGTAAAAAGTTGTTTTTATATCTATAAAATTCATATATAAATACATTTATTTAGTATAAAATTAGTCTAGTAGTTATATTTTTTTCAAAGCTATGTGTGGATGTATGTATATTTAATATTTATGTAAACATTTATCAAAGATATATATTTAAAATATAATAAATATTAATATTTTATATATAAGTACATATTAAATGTATGTATCTAATATATACATATTTTATATATAAATACATATCAAATTTATTATATTGATAGATAATATATAAATATAATATAATTATATATTACTTATATAAAATATGTACCTCAGACCTTACAATATCCTCAGGCTGTATTTATCAAATAATATATATATAATATAATATATATATATATATATATATATATATATATATTATAGCCTGTAGGCCTGTAATAAATTTGGTTTTAATTTAGTCGTTCTATGAAAATGTGTTGAGTATTACATATTTTTGTCAGATTTAGTTCCGAGCACCAAAGTCAGCCATAATACCAAAAGAGATGGACGTATTTGCATTTTAATGGCTGTTTTGTTATCAGTAGCTTAAAAACTCTAACTATCTTCTGACACGTTTGGTGTTCTCCCACTGAGTTAGTTTGTCAAGAGAATGGCTTTTGTGCGTGTTATGTATAGGTTTCAACAACTGATCTCGTTAGTCGGTTGACTGTTGCTAATCTTCCATGAGTTAGTAATGGCAGGTTGAGAGGGGGCGGGGAGTGGTTAAGAGGAGGAAGGTCTAAACACACTGATATTTAGAGCTTAGACAGTGGTTTAGCTTCTCCATGGATCTAGAAAAGTAGAGTACGATGAGATTTTGTTCTTAGTTTGGAAATACATTTTGATATTCTGACCCTACTGTGACTAAGTTTAACTTTAAGCACAACTCTACCCCAATTTTGAGTGTTTTTGAGGGATAGAGATTTTTTCAAACTCATGATTATAATCTGTATGATATTTTAATGAGAAAACATTATGACCTGTTTGGGTGACCTAATCATTTATTAATATATTTAACATCTGAACTACGACTGCTTATTCTAAATTGGTAGAGAAGAGGAAAGTAGTTTATAGAAAGAGCACTTGAATTGGTGTATAATAAAGGTGGGAAAACCACGATGATAGATCATCTTTGGTAAAGACCCACCTAGGCGAATGACCTGGTTCAAACCCCGACCTCTCAACCAGTTGCGATGCGTGTCCAACGTTCATAGACAGTAACCCTAATCGCAAAAGGCTGCTGTAAAATTGTCTTTCCAAGGCTCATTTTATTTCTAGCTTATTTAATTTATTCATATTAACTTGTTTACGTATCTTTGTATACTTAGGAGAAATATTGGTTCTGGGTATGATGACACATTCCGTGGATTCACATGTGTTTTGCATGCTTGAACTAACTATCATAAATATATATCCAGTTCTGAAATGAAAGGCCCTTTTTTTGCAAGTCAATGTCATTATATTGGTAGTAGTTGTTGCAGACCGTGAAAACTTGAAGCAAATTGTATCGTTTTAATAACTATAACATTTTGGTAACTTTGTGCGAAATGTTGCTTTGGAATGTGTTCCGTTTCTAAAAACAATCTATGCGGAGCAATGCCCTTACTCCCCCCTCTCCCCCAACCCTCTCGGACCAGAACTCTGACAAGAATTATAGCTTGGCGTGCCAATTAGAGGTGTGCGAGTACTCGAAAATTCGAGTTCGAGTCAAGTTTTAGTTGATTGTTCGAACTCGACTCAAAGAATTTTACAATTTCTAAAAACTTGAGTTCTTGGAATTTTAATTTTAGCTATAAAATTCCGAGTTTAATAAATTTGATTCAATTTAAAGATACTATTTCGTAGCAAATACAGTCCCTCAATATTTCATTTTGTCTGATTTAAGAACAATAGGTATATTAAATTTATTTAAAAATCCCGAATTTTTATCATCATAATATTTTTGGCAAAAGAATTCGTTCTCGAAAAAAATCTTTATTATCGATGTTTTCATTCAAATTCGATTCTAACTCGGCTCGAAGTGAAAAATGCCTACTCGCACAGCCTGGTGCTAATAGTAGCTTACCCGCCTCGGTGACAAGCTAACGCGTTAGTTTCATGTTGAGATAGACTGCCGAGGACAGGGTGACCGAGGTTCAAATCTCGCTCGGGTGAACTGGGATGGTTTTTCCTAGATGGTTTTCCACTCTCCCTCAACGCATGTGTGGGTTCACTTACTCTATATTCAACCTTCCCAATTCCTAACCCATTAGCGTATGACCCGAACGGGTAGTAGGACTCAGTGTTAAATATATATATATATATTTCATATATAGTAGGTCGTGTTGCTCCACGTCTTGCAGTCATGGGCAGGTAAGAGAAGTGTACTGGCATTTACTCGTGTGGGATGGGGAAGGCATACAAACCATACACTTTAGTACATCCACCAAGAATTTAAACCTCGACCTATCCGTCACTGGCAAACTAGGCAAGACGATACTGACACCTTCGTCCGCAAGTTCACCTGTTCGGGATATTGCGCCAATATTTACCCTAGTAAAATAACCAAGGTCATGTCACTCATATCAAACCAGCTGTATAAAGTAGGGGTCATTATTGAATATTCATTTAACATAGAAATATGTTTAATTATCTCTTGGAGTGTAACCCGAACGAGTAGTAAGACGCGATACTAATTTTTTTTTTATCCCTTACTAAATTTTTACCAAGTAGTAGACACAAATTAATTTAAAATGTTTTAAGCATACTGTATTAGTTTTAAGCATGTTAACGACATTATCAAAAAGCATCAGATAAGTAGGTTAGACTAAGAAATGAATTTGACTATAACCCGAAATAAAACAATGTATTTGAATAAAGCACCTGAGTTATTCCAGTAAAGATCGAACCGCAACCTCCCAAACCGGAGTACAAGTAGTACGATATTATTACGCTCATTCATACCAGTCTTTGGTTCATCTTCCTCATGGTGTGTTAAATTCAGCAGTTTCACTATAAGACTTTGCTCTCAGCCAAATTTCAAACAAAACTTTATTCATTTTATTCAAATCATGGAAAATAAGTCTAGAATTGGGTAGAGTTAGTCAACTATGCATATTGAGTGACAAGTACACCAGTAGAGGCACGAAAAGTATAGCAACAAGTTGGTGGCATTTGTTAACTATGCTTAATGTTTAGAAGTAAAGTAACAGAACCACAAGAAACATGAACACTAGTTTTTCTAGACGTGCCATTTTATTTATTAAACTAAATATTAGGTTTTAATTGTAGATATATAGGTTGTGATATTCTGTGAAATATCGGCATTAACTACTTTTACCAAATCAGTCTGTACACTCCTATGTATTAAACGTAAATTTATTTCAATAAAATGGCTAAATAAATACTAGCCAATCCCACTATAGTCACTGATACTTTTATCCGAATAAATATTTGTATTAAACTTATCCCGGATTAAACTAATTCAATATAAATTATTTTAATCCTTAAGGTTTTGCCAATCATTATGAATAGAGGCACGGACAAGGAAAAGAGTTAAATTAAATTTGTAGGATATTTGTATTTCACAATATCATTTTGTAACATTTTAATATGAATTAAATAGCATCTTAATATGATAAATTGTAATTAGGTCATTCATCTTAATATTTTGGGCTATAAAGCACAATGAACTTACTGGTTAAAGCTTTACTTAACATTCAAATAAATGTTTAGTAATGCAAATACTCTGAGAAGCCCTCAATTTGGTTTGCTTTTCAGATAGAACAGTAGTTTAATAAGAAATAAAATGAATGATCAAAACTAGGATGAAAATTGGTAAGCTCAGCTTTAAATAGCATTGTTGTATTTTTCGTCTCCTGCGTATTAGGCCTAGTCATTGACACGAAGTCTGTGGTGTTTGTTGAGTTGTTTTCGTTCCATTTACAGTATTGTACAGCTCTTATCTAACTACACTCCAGAGACATTAGAAGGCAAAGAGACTGAATCTCTCATTGCAGTTAGTGGACAGCTCTTATCTGATTGCGGTCCAGAGACAATAGACGGAAAAGAGATTGTTGCTCTATTTGCAGTCAATGGACAACTCTTATCTGACTACGTCTCAAAGACAATAGAGGGCAAGGAATGAGATTGTTGTGACATTGTCCGGACTCAAAGGCCACGTCTCCACTGAGTCAACATTGTAGATCGACCTTGTTCTTCGACAATGTTGAGTCAGTGGGGACACTACAATAAACTTTGTCGAGTGACGAAAATGTCCCTCGACATGTCGATTGGTTTCCCATCTAGTGTAAGTAAATATCAAATAAAATCGAGTCGATTCTGGTATTGGGGACGTATTTCAGGTATCAGTCGACATTCAACCATCTTAGGGCCGATAAGTTTTTTTTACTATTTTAGAAAATGGAGGGGGATAACCCAAATATGCTTTATTTTACTGAACTTTTTTGATCCCACACACATTAAGTATCGTAGGGTCAAAGCAAGACGTTCCTTAGTGGTAATGGACTGTCTGAAGTTGGTGTCCTGTTTACGTATCTTTGGTACAATTATTTTAAATAAATTTTTGAACTCAATTTCGGATATCCTAAAGAAATTTCAGGAGCCACCGTTACATATTTATTCAGGTTTCAAAACATCGACATCGTCCTGTTTAAGATCTGCTATCAAATCACTACCACTGATAATTTTATTTTGAAGACTTGGTAGTATCCAAAATCTCCTTTCACGCGATAATTTTGATTTTTTTGACGCTATGATAAGGAATGCAGAAGAAGAAATAAGTACGTTATTCTCGTCAAAAATTTTGCTTTCTACTGGATTTTTTGTCGATTTAATGGGGATGTGGGAAGCCAATCCACTTTTTGTTTGACACTTGTCGATCAACCTTGTTAATCGACGATGTCGACTCAGTGGGGACGCGGCTTTAAGCTTTGGTTCATTTTTATAATAATTTCGTTTAAAAATACCTCCTTAAGCCCCATTTTAGTATTACTCCTCAGATAAGTCGATAGCATTTCTTCCGACTGAGCTAAAAGTATATTGTTTGATTCCTGGCATGGCCGAAATGTAAATGAATCATTAGTGAAATTAGGGCTTCTCCTTTATCAGTGATCAGTTAATGGCCGGTGAATTGAGTGTTGTATCTGTTCTAGAATTAAGTGAATTTATAGTTTGTGTGATGATATAATCAGTTTGTAAGTTCATGTTAAATAACTCGAAGAATAAATAATATCTGCATTAAGGCTTTGTATTTTAATGGAATGATAGTTCTCTTTAGTACAAAACAAAAAATAAATATTTGACGTAAAAAGAAAACTGACAGTTATAAGTATATATATATATATATATATATATATATATATATATTTGCCCCAAATAGTAAGAAAGATGCGTAGGACTGAAAAAAAGACAAAATAAATTTAATCCAGCTTTCTTGACAACACTCTTAACTACTTGTACGACAGAAGACCAAATTAGAATTTGCCCTATATAGTATCTATAAGGTACCTCAAGACACATTTTAAGTTTCACAAAATAATAATGGAGTGTCTGGGCTACATAAATCTGTAACTCACTCTGTGGCAATATTAGCCCATACTAATGTACCATTGCCCAATCGTACATCCTTTTCGTGGAGTCTCTTTCCATGTTACGATGAGATGAGAGGGTGACGATAGTGAATATGACGGGGTGGAGCCAATGAAGATCTTAAACTAACTTAAGCCTAACTAACCAAATCCTGATAACCATGGTAATTATTCCCCTTTCAAGAAAATTCCCCCACTACAAGCATGTAATCAAACACGGGATCTATATAACAGCAGACAGGGGCTACGACCACTATACCACGAGGCCAGTTGTTTCGCAAAATGTATCACATAGATATAAAAAGTTCAAGAAAAAACATAATATGTTGTTGGATTAAACTAGCAGCGAATTAATTGTCAGACGTTTTAATTTTCGTAGGTCCTACTTCAACTGTTGTACTTGTACACTACCTTCACCTTCAGAATATTGACTGTTTATATTGTACACTACCTTCACGTTCAGAATATTGACTGTTGATCTTGAACACTACCTTCACGTTTAGAATATTGACTGTTGATCTTGTACACTACCTTCACGTTCAGAATATTGACTTGATCTTGTACACTACCTTCACGCTCAGCGCATTGACTGTTGATCTTGTACACTACCTTCACGTTCAGAATATTGACTGTTGATCTTGTACACTACCTTCACGTTCAGAATATTGACTGTTGATCTTGTACACTACCTTCACGCTCAGCGCATTGACTGTTAATCTTGTACACTACATTCACGTTCAGAATATTGACTGTTGATATTGTTCATTACCTTCACGTTCAGAATATTGACTGTTGATATTGTACACTACCTTCACGTTCAGAATATTGACTGTTGATCTTATACACTACCTTCACATTCAGAATATTGACTGTTGATCTTGTACAATAGCTTCACGTTCAGAATATTGACTGTTGATCTTGAACACTACCTTCACGTTTAGAATATTGACTGTTGATCTTGTACACTACCTTCACGTTCAGAGTATTGGCTGTTGATCTTGTACACTACCTTCACGTTCAGAATATTGACTGTTGATCTTGTACAATAGCTTCACGTTCAGAATATTGACTGTTGATCTTGAACACTACCTTCACGATCAGAATATTGGCTGTTGTGCTTGTCTTTTAGGGCCGTTTAAAATTAGATTTTTTAAATGAGGGCAGCACTCAATGGAGTGTAATGAAGGAGAGGGTGGTATTTTATAGGCATTCCACGGTTCTACCTTGTATTAAAATTCGTAGCGAGATCCACTCGGTCAGAACTCACTAATGGACGATGGGGTAAGGATATGGTTAGGAGGGAGAAGAACAAGCTGAACTAAATTCGAATCTCTCACAGCCAGTACTCAAACCAGGTTACTAAGGAGTAATAGCCCCGTGGGAAGCACTCTCTTAGAAATGATACTGTTATGTTATTTCAATTAATCAATTAATTCCACCTTGTAATGTTTAGATTAAAAATATTTCACACACGTTGAAGACATTATTTTAAGGTAACGTCTATACACTCACTGTACTAATGTCCTAAAATTATATCAAATTGTGCTTTATTATAAAATTGTTACTACCTACAGTGAAAATTAACCCTTTTGATTGAAATAAAACCTTGCATACGACTAGCCCCTTTTAATAAAGGAATATGCTGGCGGCCGGGGTTCGATCCTCGGTCTCGGCACAGATTTATCTGATTTCCAAACCCTTCCTACACCTCTGACAAGACATCTTGTGAATGTGTGAAATGCCAGGTCGCCACCGTGGTTCGGATTCCACGTTAAACTGTAGGTCCTTCATTTCATCTCACAATCACCCTACCATTACACATTAGCGTAAGTGCGTATAACCCGAACGGGTAGTAAGACGCGGTGCTAATAATAATAAAGGAATATGTATTCTACCACGTTTACATGTATATTCATTATATTAAAGCTCAAGTTAAATGAAATAAATTATATAGTTATTTTCAATGTAAATTCACTTTTGGATGGAAAATAAATCGAAGACATTGGTCATATTTTCGTTCAAGCTTAACGATGGGGTTATCACATTGAAGTCCCCTTTTGGAGATAGCCAATTCAAAATATATTCTATCTACACACTAATATGTATAGTAGGATTTCGATAGAAAGAAAAGTAATGACTGTCACAAACGATAGTAAAACTATTTTCATGTATTCATACATGAAGTAATATAATTTACATCTTTAACGTTTGATAGATATTTTCAATACCTATAAAATAGTATTAATTATTAAGTCATATGTTATAAATGTTTACAAAAAAAACACTATATTTGTATTTTATAAAACTGTTCTTCCTACTAGAATCCTACTATAAGCTCGTGGCTTTTGATAACTGTAATAAAAGTGAAAATATTCTAATGAAACTACGCTATCATATGGTATGAAACTTGAAGCTAGTTTCGAGCTTGTAAATACAATCATTCACATTTGAATAAGGTAAAAGTCAAAAATTGAAGTGTATTATTATAAAAATCATTAAGACAGTTCTATTATTATATTCCACGTGAATGCATGTGCACCTAATTTACTTTTATCTTTCTACAACCTATTATTGCTGGTTCTAAAGTTTAAATAATTTGGAGCCATTTCTAGATGTCTAATATATATTTACGCCTATAGTTAACTCATTTGATTAAAAAGAATTCACCTTAAATCACTTTCCTAAGTGATTTAATCTATGCCTTAGATATTAATATAGTTTATGCGCGGTCGGCCAAAGGTCTTGGGTTTGATTCTTGTGTTCAGGTGACATTTTTCAACTTATTATATCTAAATCCATACTATAGGGTTTAACTATTTTTCCATATAAAGATTAGTTTCTAAATACCTTTTTTGAACAAGAGCTTTAGATTCCATCTCTACTTAGTAAAGATTCATAAACTCATACCTGTTTGTATTATATGAATTTGTCTTACAGAATACGAGACAGAAAATAATAGCCCTCCTTATGTGTCAGTAACCTGAGTAGACGATGGAACTGCCAAACTCTGTGGTGTTCTAGTCTTGTTCTGCTCTATAACTATTCTAAGAACCACTGCATTGCCGGGTGAAGTTTTCTTGTAGTAAACCCCCCTTAAATTATACGGACCCATATATATAGTGAAGTTAAGTTCATATGTACGTTATTTAAGACTACAAACATACCCAGATAAATGTCAATCGATGAGTATGGCCATATACGATCTTTTAATTTAATCGACGTCATTATTCTGACGAATCATTTAAGTGAAATTGCCTCCCCTTAACCCTTAATATGATCCCAAAAAACCCAGAAAGAGGATGTAACCACATTTATTTATTAACTAGATTTACTTTTAATTATGTGTTGATAGCTGACACTAATACAATTTACATTTGGTGAGAGTTGTGATCATTGTCGGAAATCATAAGGACAATAAAATAAGAAAGTAAAATGTCAGACTGATAATTTTTTAGGTAATGGAAGTGGTGATAGAAACGTTGTGTCACGAATTAAAAAAGTTTAAAATGCACAAAACAACAATGGGATTTTTATATTAGCAACTAATGAGCAGAACCTAGCCTATAATGCTTGATTCAGCAGAAGCAGCAGCTCCATTAGCATCTAAGGTGTTACATAAGGACGTCATCAAGAAATAATACTTAGCACCATGTCTTACCATCCGTTTGGGTTGTACGCTTAAGTACTAATTACTGTGATTGGTTAGGAATTGGGAAGGTTGAATATAGAGAACGTGAGCCCGCATTTGTGTAGAGGGAGAGTGGAAAACCATTTAGGGAAAAGCAACCCTCAGTTCACCCGACCGTGATTCCAACCTCGTTCTTCCCATCCTCGGAAATCTAGCTCTACACGAAACTAGCGCGTTAGCCAAATACGCCAACGAAGCGGGTGTCATCAAGAAATAATGAGGAACAGTATAAGAGACCAGTTCATTAGGGAATACTTTAAATGGTTGCATGCAGAATCCAAGAGTTTTTCTGATTGACAGGCGGCTTTGTGTCGCTTAGTTAAGAAACTAAAAGAGTTGAGAAATGAAATAAAACAATTCAAGGCAACTTGGATCAAAAACATCAAGCCAAACAAAATACGTCTTACCATGCTAAAAACTTAAACAGCCCTAGTTTTGCAACAACCATCTCTATCCTCGAGGGGTATGGGGAGGAAAATATTGTCATGACTGTGATCTACAAAATAAGTAGATCAATAAATAATTAATACCCGTTGAATCAGGGAGGAGTGACGAGTGATGCTGATTAACTAATCACAAAGTTCAATTTTCATGGTAAGGACTACTAGAAAGCTACTAGATCTACTTTCATGTACTCATGCGTAAGATCATCAAGCTATCTTCATCGATAACCTTTGATATATTTTATCATTAAAATGGTAGGGATCCTGGGTTCGATTCTCGGCTGGTACCATTTTTCTCTTATAAGGAATAAGCCCAAAGGCAGCTTCACAAATTCATTATAACTATCATCACATCCTCTCATTGCCGCTACGACGAGTAGACAACCTCTTATGGTGTACCCTGGGCAACGCTCTGTACCACCAGATCGGCAAATAGTCTACACATAAGGTGATTGAACCTGGACGTCAAAATTCCTCCCGCTTATATGTGCCATACGATAAAAAAAAAGTTAAACGTTAAAAAAATAAATTAATGTTTGTTTTTTCTAAAAGCTCCATCCTATGATAATTGGACTGTACTAAGGTATTAATTCCTAGAGATATACCAAATATTTCGACTTGTGGCAAGTGTCTGGGGTTGTCCGGGTAAAGTTGGCAGTCCTTTTAAATTTATTTGGTTTTAAGGTTGAAGGCCAATAAATTAATACAAATTTCTTTGACTCAATATTTAGTTTTGTTTATGGAGATAGGGTATAGTATTGGAAAAGCGATACATATACCTGCGAAAATGTGTAAATATTTTTACATTCATGTTAAAGGTGGCTGGGTTTATGATACCCTTTGAGGATATTTATTAAGACTCACAATTTTACACTTATCAATGTAGAAAAACAAAAATGTATTCATGATGTGAAAGCCAAATTTTTAAAAGCCCTTTTAAGGAAAGGGGTTATGGACAAAAATTGACATAGCTAACCAATGATAATTATTTGATAACATTGCTCATTTCACCTTACATTTGTCAAATGAAGAAAATACAACTTAAGGAACAAGAATACATAAATATATACTATAATATAACTCAATGGCACACCCAGAAATGTATTTGAAGGGGATACAATCAAGGCCTTAGACAGAATTTAATTTTTGGTAAACGGGAGGCTATTACGGGGTACCACTCCCTAAACACTACAGGGAATGAATGTTTATGAATATTAAATGTGTCTTGGAGCAATTTGAGTTTTTTTATTGTATCTTAGGGCATCTATCTGAATTGTGTAGGTTCCGAAAATTACTTTGTTTTTAATTTTATTATAGATAGCTGTAATAATATTCTCCTTTCTAAGCTTAAAAAGTCTTCAAACAAATAAAAAAGGTATACATATTTTCTGAGTACATTAGTATAATATTAATGGTTGTTTACACTTAGCAATGTTTCAAGTTCAGAATATTTGTTCGGCAAGCTCATATTCAAACATTATATGTATTGGTGTGTGGGAGGTCACGACTCATGTACTAATAATTTCACAATAATTATAGTGAGGTAATATTGAATCAGATATCTAAGAAATGTATCTGGAAAATCTCGTAGAGATAGTCAGTAATGAATGGATGCTGACGGAGTGTGGTTTGAAAGTGAATTCTAGAAGTCTTACGTTGGTTTGGGCATGTATTTTTTTTTAGCACAGCATTTTACTACACGTTCAAAATGGTTTTCCACTCACCCTACACGCAAATGCGGGTACACTTCCTCTAAATATAACTTTTCTCATCCCTAAAACCATTGGCATTACTTTAAACGGTTCGAAACCTTAGCTCAGTCATTAGTGGGTATGTCTACTAAGGGAAGGGTCCTGGGTTCGATTCCCGGCATGGCCGAAAATATTATCAGTGGGGAACTGTGGTTTTACCCTGTCACACTGATGAATTAACGGCTGGGGGCTGGCTGTTGTGCATATCCTATTATTAAATTAGATTATAAGGCATATGAAGCTGTAGCATTTGGCTACAAGCATAGAAGGGTCGAGCCACGAAAATAAACAACTTATCCCGTTTCACCGCCCCTGCGTCTCGGACTACGAGTTGGAGAGAAAAACAACCCAACTGAGCATACCCGCGCCACGAGATAGACTAGCCACTGCCATCAAGGTTCGAACGGTGCCCACTAGAGTGCGCCACACAACCAAAGGCGTTCCAAAGAGCTTAAGCTGTGAAGAGAGGTTGTTTTACTATAATCTAGAATTATTATTATTAGCACCGCGTCTTACTATCCGTTCGGGTTATACGCACTTACGCTAATGTGTAATGGTAGGGTGATTGTGATATGAAATTAAGGACCTACAGTTTAACGTGGAATCCGAACCACGGTGGTGACCTGGCATTCCACACATTCACAAGATGTCTTGTCAGAGGTGTAGGAAGGGTTTGGTAATCAGATAAATCTGTGCCGGAACCGAGGATTGGACCCCGGCCGCCAGCACAGAAGTCTGACACCTTACCCCTAGACCACCAGGTCACCCGCCTATAATCTAGAAGGTTCCAGTTGTTTGGAGTGTATAGTAGAAGTTATTGTTGTCACGCGTATTCCCCCCCTTGGTGATCCATATGTATTCCCCCACCATGTATCCTGTTCTCCCATGTTCTCTGGTTTTCTTGTATATATAATGCCGCAGCTTGTCGGCACTCTTGGACTAGCTTGAATGGAGAAATAAGAAGCTAAGGTTTCAGATAGTTAAAATGTAAGAACAAATTTATTTTTCGGTTTAGTATTACTTCATTTTAGAAAACATTCTAAATTCAAAATTAAGTAAGGAGTAGAAATGATATGGTTAAGACTTAGAAACCCCACTTAAGATTCCAATATAAAGGTGATAGGCTGAATAAATAGAAGAATAATTAGAAAAATAATATTAAAAAATTAATCTTAAGTTCACAATGATTATATTTAAATAGTGAAAAACAGGTTAACCAATGATACAACAAACATGAGATAAGTGAGATAAAAAATGAATAAATTGGTAGATTAAAATAAATTAATAAATAAATTAAATTATTTATTTATATATTTAACTTTTCAAAATTCTTGTTTCGGCAATATATTATTAATTTTTGCAAAGGGAAATTTATAATGCATGTAGATCTTATATCGATGTTGAATTTTGTCACTTATGAAAAAAGTCGATTATTATATGGATATCGATACTTAATTTATTTTTGTGGGTATTGATACCTAATTTACTATTGAAGATGTCGATACTTAGGTTATTTTTGCTGAGATAAATTAGTTTGAGGATATAACTTCTGATCTGATTGTGAGGCAGAAGAAACTTTATAATGAGGGCTAATATTGATATTTTTTAGCGAATTTGGGTCTTGTCATCTATAAATATTACAAAACAAGTTTCACTTGTAGTTTAAAATTTATTCTTGAGAATATCTATTGACCTTATTATGATTGTGCAATTTTGTTAGGATTTTGTGTATAATGGGAATGTGTATAGGGGATTTAGAAAAGATGAGGGAAGTTTGAGAACTTACCTTGGTAAATAATTACGATAGATTTTGTAATTAATATTTGTTTACGTGGGGCATGTAACTTGACTAGTTTGTTCTGTGTGGAAAGAAATGATTTAATTATTATTGTTCTTTTCTGATCCAGCTGTTTTGAGTGTAAAACTGCATTTAAATTTGATATATTATTTACATCAATCATTCTAAATTTTAAAGAATACTATTTGTTTACCAACTCGACTATCATTATGATTTATTAATATCTATATATATGTTCAAACTTATTCATATTCTTATACTTATATATTTAATTATGTTATTTATGAATAAATACCAACAATGCAACTTCAAGTTTTCTTTACTGTTAGGAATAGAGATAATACCCAAGTTCATATGTGTGTTTTCTTATCTTTTTCTTTGGGAGTACGTATATACATATATATAATTTTCTTTGAGGACGACCGTCAACATATCATTCTCGCAACCGGTGTGAGTTGCGTGGTCTGAGTTTCGAATGTTTATACTCAGACATTCAAATCAAGAACTCCAGCTACTCACTCCTATTGCCCTTTTTTCTGCCCTTTTTGATGGTATTCATTTGGACCTCCTAATGTGGTTTAGTTTTGCTAAGGAGGGTTCAAAGCTACGACAGGCCTTGTAATGATATTGATTTAGATCACTCTAAAATATGCAAAAAGTCATGGATGAAGGTAACTTTTTTGAAAGTAACATATTATGTAGATCATCCCTTTATGATTCATCCACGAAGAAACACGCGCTTTTCATAAATAATGTGAAAAGGATTACACCATTAAAACATATTTTTAATGCCATTTTTCCTGTTAAAGAAACAACTCCGCAGTATTTGGCAAAGTACGCCAATTCCCTATATCAATAAGAAGCCAGCCTTCAAAACACCTGTCGCCAGGACTCTCTCTATTAGTTAGTTTTTACACTGTTGACGAAGGGACCAAGAGGCAAGGGGTATGTCATATATAAGCAGCTTGTGCGTATGTTTAAGGCATCCAAGCAACGTCACACAAGTCAGTCAGTCACAAGCAACGCAATCAGGGACTCACTGGCACTAGCATTAGCACTAGCTCTCGCAGTCACTGTCTAACACAGAATACAATAATTTACGTTAATATCACAATTGTGCATTGATATAAATAATTTAATTGGAGTATGTATAAGTAATTAACAGATGGCATTTGAATAAACCGTGTGTGAATCAACAGCCATCAATAGTTCTCTTTCTTACATGTATTAATTATACCGATTTAATTAGTGTTCGACCACGGAGCAATTAACAGCTAGTTAAACGGTATCTATTCCGTGCAATGATGATAGGCGCTCGACCACGGAGCTATAGACAACCTAAACATCATCACAACAATATTATATCAGGGAATAAATCCGTAGAGTTTCAGCCTAAGCAACCCTTAGTGGAAAATATTTGGCTTGAATAAGAAACTGACCCAGGCCACAGGTTGGAAACAGTAATGGTTGTAAAAAAAAATTACTTAAGCGTATAACCCAAATGGGTAGTAAGACGGAGCGATAAAAATAATATATACATATATTTTTATGTGGTTAACATTAAATCAACAAATAATGTAAGCACCCGAGTCTGTGGTAGCATGATATAAGGCGTCACTCTTACAATAGATTGAACTGCCGATGATGAGATTGGGGTTCGAATCCAGGTCGGGTCTACTGAGGGTGCTTTTTCCTTATTTTTTTCTTTCCACACAAAGGTGGATATACTTCCTCTAAATCCAACCTTCCTCATCCCTAAAACATTAACGTAACCAGCCAGAACGGGTAGTAAGACGCGGTGCTAAAATATTACTAATGTAAAAACTAGATTTTTATGCGTGTAAACCTTTTACTATGTTCTTATTGTTAAAAAATATGTTGTAATATATTTGTAGCCATACAGAATTGTGAAGAATTTTTTCAATAGGTGTCTGATTCGGTTTTAGAATTTCCATCAATTTTTAATATTAGTCTTTAACTGTAATAAGTTGTTATCAAATTTAAAAGTGAATATTGTTGTTCCTTCATTTTAAGAGTTTCATCCAATTTACATCACTCTTATCCAAGTTTTTGAAAAGATTATTCAGTACTAATGTACCGTTGCCCAAGGGACAACCGAATGTACTAATCCTACATCCATTCCGTAAAGGCTCTTTCCATGTCCCGATGAGATGATGGTGTTAGTTAGTGAGAGTATGAGGGTGTGAATCCAGTGGAAACACTTAAAACTAGCTTAAACCTAATTAACCAAACCCTGGTGACCGTTAGGGTAATTTCCCTTTCGGAAAAATTACCTATGGTACCAGCTGACAGTCGAACCCGGGACCCTTAGATCCGTAGCCAGGTGCATTGACCACTATACCCCGGGTCCTGTTATATAAGCTGCTATGGTCCTTATGTTTAATCACATTCCCTCAGTGAACAATATATTAATTTAATACATTTCTAGCAATATTTTGAGATGGGACATGTTTTTTTAAGGACATTAATCTCTACGAAAGGAAAGAAGGTACCAAACTTGAGTACAATGCCCTTTTAAAAATCATCCACTTAGAATAAACATAGATGATTTTAGTTTGAAACCTTTCAAAATTAATGTTTTTTTGTAAACTCCTGCTCATCGGCTTTTCTCATTTCAACCAAATAAGTTGGATCCAAAGCTTTCCAGGTTGTGTGCCTGTGTATGTAGCTTGTTCTCTTCGGGCTGGCCATGTGGACTCAGTCAGTAGCGCTGATGACATCATGCCATCAATGGTGACCTAATTCATGTGACTCAATTGCAACTCATACTGGCGCGGACTCTGGAGTCAATACCGTTCAGATGAGTCAGCCTAGAAAAATATTTGTTTTCAACAGAACAGCATCATCAACGATGATGACTAAACTAGTAATAATTTAAAAAAAAAAACATGGCTACATACTGTTTATTGGTAATATGTGTGTAACTGCATAGCTCTGTGCAAGAGTGCTTCAAATACATGTTTTGAATCGTTTTATTGGTATTTAGGTTGTTGCTGCGGTAAAATGCAATCAGATATAGTTTTATATGATTTGTAGGGGACGCGGCAGTTGGCCTAAAAGGCATTTGGCCTAAAGGCATTTGGCCTAAAAATGAAACCAAAAGTCATTTGGCCTAAAAGGCATTTGGCCTAAAAGGCGTTTGGCCTAAAGGCGTTTGGCCTAAAGGCATTTGGCCTAAAAGGCGTTTGGCCTAAAGGCAGTTGGCCTAAAAGGCATTTGGCCTAAAAGGCAGTTGGCCTAAAGTCATTTTGCCTAAAATTTAAGTTTATATATATATATATATATATATATATATATATATATATATATAAACTTAAATTATGGTTTTGACTAGATCCTTAACTCTATTATTATTATTGTTAGAATTATTATAACTATTATTATATAAAATTAGTACAGTTATTTTTTTTCAAACAGTGTAACTATTTTTATTACGGTGATATTATTAACAACATGGGCTATGTTAACACAATTGGTCCTTTGTTTACAAACTATATACTAATTTCCCTCCTAGTAATTTGCAAAGCATTCTCAGGAATTATTTCAACTTGTGAAAAAAATACAAAAGATTTTATGGAATTGTCGTTGGTCTTTTTTTAAGTCTTCATAAAACGTAAAAATACAAAATGTGGTAGCCTTTACAGGATGATAACTTCCTAGGGCAAGAAAAACGTACGATATAAGCAAGTGGACCTCCGAAATGCCAATGGCTGCAGCAGAGGCCAGAGGGATAAATCTGACGAGCTTTGGTTGGTAAAAATATCTCACCGCTAGGATCGCTTGTGTTCTCCCATTCCAAAAAGTGACACTCTTATAGCCTAGATGCAAACAGACGTGACTCAAGTTGGCCCACCACATTGCCGAAAAAAATATCTTTTTTTGTCTAATCGTTTGTGCTCTATTTATGCTCATATGTGCCCGAACATGAACATTTGTGCTGTTAAACTGGCCATTTTAGAAAATATTTAATGTGGTGGGCCAACTTGAGCTCAAGCTAGCCCGCCACATATTGAAAAACACAACATAACAAAATTTATTTAAGTCAATCCATTGTGTTCCATTTGTGCTCATATGTGCCCGAAAATGAACATTTGTGCTTTAAAATTAGAAAATCTAGAGAGCATTTAATGTGGCGGGCTAACTTGAACCTTCCCTATATCATAAACTGTAGAAAAATATAGTTCAAGCTGGCCAACCACATTTTTAAATATCAATGTAACAAAATTATGTATTCACCATTCGTTTGTTCTTAGTTTGTGCTCATATGTGCCCGAAAATTAACGTTAGGACTGTGAATCTAGGCCTTTTAGATAACATTTATTGAAGGCGATCCAACTAGAGCTCAAGCTAGCCCACCACATTAACTGTTTTCTAGATTTTCTAATTATAGAGCACAAATACTCATTTTTGGGCACATATGAGCACAAACGAAAAATAAACGAATGGTGAAAACAGAATTTTGTTACATTGATATTTAAAAATGTGGTGGGCCTGCTTGAATTCAATTTTTCTACAGGTTATGGTATAAGGAAGACTCAATTTAGCCCGCCACATTAATTGTTCTTTAGATTTTATAATTTTAAAGCACAAATGTTCATTTTCGGGCACATATGAGCACAAATGGAGCACAATGGATTGACTTAAATAAATTTTGTTATGTTGTGTTTTTCAATATGTGGTGGGCTAGCTTGAGCTCAAGTTGGCTCACCACATTAAATATTTTCTAAATTGGCCAGTTTAACAGCACAAATGTTCATGTTCGGGCACATATGAGCACAAATAGAGCACAAACGATTAAACAAAAAAGGTTATTTTCAGCAATGTGGCAGGCCAACTTGAGTTACGTGGCAAACAGGCTAAATCTTCTCTTTCTCTCTTCTCCGTCGCACTCTACAAGAGACTTTGAAGGGTGGGATTAGGCAGCAGTCCTTTCCTCCCTCCATTCCTAATAATAGCAAACGACCTTGAAGTAAACCATAACAAAAATTCATTGTTCCCCGGCAACTTTCCTTTGGTTCTTTTTCAAACCCACTAACATAATTTGTTTTGAGTTTCACGAGTTGTTGGCGGGTACCTCTGTCTTGCTTCATCCTTTGCTTTATATAGATTAAATAATGTATTGATTTGTAAATTTTTGTATAAAGTTTAGTGATGTCTAACTTTTTTAAATATGTATTTCATCTTCATTTTTGAAAGAAAGATTTTTACTATAAAATAATGAATCGAGGACAAAAATGTGCATACCGCGCCTGCTCAATTACACGATGTACTTAAGGTAATTTTTCCTAAATGGTTTCCCGTTTTTCCACGCAAACGAGGGTACTTCTCATAATTCTATCTTCCTCATACCTACCTTCTAATTGCTATTAAATGTGGAAAGCATTGACTGGCGAGAAGAAACAATGAAAAAACAACACTACTAGAGCTTACTCTATTTGCTTGAAAAACATATTTTAGACAGTGAAAATACATCATATTCAAATATAACAAATGTACATTTTTGTATAATTATAATTACATTTAAACTTTATTTAACATTTTTAAGATAAATACTATACTTACTATATTGACTTAATAATATAAAATGAGAGACTCCTTTAACACACTGGTTCAAAAAGTATTCATTATTAACTATATATATATATATATATAATCTAAACCTTTTTTTAAAGGGTTTTGAACTAAAAGTTTGGTACCCTTTAATTAAATAAAAGCTAATGGATATACTTTTATTTTTTCATTTGACAAGAAAAAGGGGCATTATAAGTTCATAAAAACCATTTTATAAATTAATTATATCTATGATAAAATGACCTCTAACTAAGCGTTTACTTAGAACCAGTGGCGCACTCATTGGGGTGGAGTAAACGGGCACCTTCCCCATAACCCCTAATAATTTCAATACAAACATAAATTATTTACTTTATAACTAAAACATTAGACACAGAAGATGAGTCGTATACATAGGCTCCTTTTTAAGACTTGGTTTAAGACTTTATATTCAAAACACACACATATTAAAAGTGCCACTTATATTCTCATTTGAAAATAGCACAACCATAGTAGCTTCCATACATTGTATACAAGAAAATGTATATAACTAGTAGCCACATTCTGGTAATTAAGTTCGTTTTAGTATTTAAGTTTCTTAACACAAAATATGGGTTATTACGCCGAGGACCTCGCTTATATAGAGACTTCAGAATCACTCGCACCCCACCCAATTTCGGTTAAAACTAATACTAAAGTACTTCGAACTGACAAAGCTACCAGAGCGTGTTATTCAACACATTAACATATTTTGACTTAGACCAGGGGTTCTCACATTTTAGACCGAAGGAGCCTTTGTACCAGAAAAAATGAATGGCCGAACTCTCATAAAAATACTTACACTAGTATTATGATCATTCAATAAATACATTTAAATCTCACAAGTATTTTATAATTTAATACTTGAATGAATATAAAAGAAGAACTACACTACACCCCGACCTCCGCGTCACTCAAAAACAAGTTATATTTTGAGTGCAATGACTTATGAGATCAGGTAGTTTATAGCGTTAATACCAACGAACCAGTTTTTTATTTGTGTACAGAGGTGTAATTTTTTTATCACGTAATATAGAATTATTTTGCTAACAACACATAAACCGTACTAAATGTTGATTTCAATACACAGTCCGACACTTTATCTCAGTTGGTAGCGTGTTTGTATACTGAGCTAAAGGTCCCGGGTTCGATTCCCGGAATGTCCGAAAAACGTATCATTGGTTGACTGTGCTTTTCCCCTTTCACAATGATGAATTAACAGTCAGGGGGCTGGATGTTGTATTTGTTCTAGATTTAAGTTAGTTTGTCAGACTCTGAGGAAATAATCTACATTCTACGGTGTGTCTGTCACTAGTTTTATATCGAGTGTCACTCATTGAGCGTGAACTGGGAAAGAGGAAAGGGTTGATAGGGTGGGATATTACCAAATTTTTCTCCCCCATCGAAATGTTCCTCCCTCCATTTTGTTAAACTTCCCTCTGATATACTTGAATTTGAAGCTGAAAGATGGTTTGCATCAAACTTCAAAAAGATTATATAACAATCTATTATTATTTCTAAATGCTTAAGGAACACCCCAAATAGCTTTTAGTGGCATTCCATTTTCAAATATTTTCCACTGGCTTGGAGTCAATCACCTAAAAACTACTTAAAAATAGTGTTTTTACAAACTACCTCGCCCAACACTAATAAAGCTTCGCCGATACTCTTGATAGTCATCACAATAGGTTTTTTTTCATTGTGACTTACTACCCGTTTGAGTTGTACACATACATCAATTTACCCTAATGAACCAGGAATGAGGAATGTTACATTTTAGATTGAATGTACCTACATTTGCGTATATTGAGAGTGGGGTACCATTTTAGGGAAAAATACCCTTGTTACACCCGGCTGGGATTTGAACTTCAATCTTAGAGGACAACTTTATTTCCAACTGAGGGGGGGCGAGTGGGGGATATAGGTGGAGGACACACATATTATCTCCAACTTTGAAGGGGGCATATATTATTACCAACTTATATAACACAAATGTAGCTGAATCTAATATTACCCTTTAAATATATAGTTTGACACACTCAGTTGAACATTAATATAAATTCAAGATTTTCACTATACTACAAATTGGTTTATGAATAGGCCTACTTGCAAGAGGGTTATTAAATTTATATTGAAAAGTTAACACATAATTTAAGTGAACATTTACGTCACCAAAACCTTAATGCTTTCATTAACTTGCGTACTATATACATTTGTTCATGTACTACAGTAAACTATGTTCTTGTAAAAAAACATATTCATGTGTGTCATACAGCCACGTGATTTATTATATTTAGAAATAATGTTTCTAAAGTATGTTTTAAGATGGCACGGATAACATAAAACTATATCCACCTTGCATGGGGAGATTTTTCTTACAGACTACTGTCCACATTAATGAAGCAAGATCGATTTGTTTAATAAGGTTATAAAATGCATATGTGAAATCTTGCAGTTAAGTAAACTATTTGATCAAATCATTAAATTCACTATAGAAGGGGACTTTTCCATAAAGTAAAACTATTGGGGGTGACATGTTTACACGCCGTGAAACCACTTACTATTTGTTTCGTAAATCTAATACAATGCCTAGATTCACGGGTGATATATTTTCCCCTTGGATAACATTTTCGGAGACATCACAAATAAGGGCGATTTTAATTTGCTTTATTAAGGAAATTACAGCAGTTAGGACTGAAGGTCTTGTTCATATTCATTAGGTGAAAAAATGTTCTGAGCAAATAAAATATGGATCATGACTCCATTTTCCATCTCGTTCAGAAGGGAATACATCTTCATCTGACATCAGAATCTTTAGGGAAGTCATGGTGTATAACACCATATCTCTTAGATTACTTTTATTGCATACGGCAACGATACAACGCTTACCCGGCATTTTCTTAGTATCGGTATGACAGTTTTCGTAACCCTTCACGTATAAATAATAAGAAAGCTTACAATAAACATACAAACATTTACTATTCACATTGACTTTGGAAGCATACTTGACATAAATAAGAAGTTAGTAACGAGCGCACCCGCCTCGGTGGCGTGGATAGCTAACGCGCTAGTCGTGTTGAGATCTACTGCTGAGGATGGGGAGATCGAGGTTTTAATCTCGGTCGAGTGAACTGGAGGGGGGGGGGTCCTCAATGGTTTTCCACTCTCCCTCCACGCAAATGCGCGTTCACTTCCACTAATTCAACCTTCCCAATTCCTAATCCATTAGCGTAATTAGTACTTAGGCGTATAACCCGAACGGGTAGTAAGACGTGGTGCTGAATAATAATTTAAAAAAAGTGCTGCACTACACAGTCACATGATCTGAACAGAAGCAAGCTTGGCTAGGTTACGATCAGACGTTAGAGCAGCGCTGCGTGTTAGGGTAGAGCTGAATGCTGGCCGGTAAAGTGAACGAGCCTTCCCTACAACTCTAGTAGCCTTAGTATAAGGAAGGACCCATCAAGATGACCAAATAAACCTTAAAATTTGAAATTTCTCAGTGAGTTGAGTAATTTCAGGAGGAAGGGGAGCTTGGAGGTCAACATTTTCAAAAACTAATATATTTAATTACTTCTCTGTATTGTAAAGAATTTAAATTTATTAATTAGGTACGGGAAACAATACAAATTGACATTTATATAATAATAATAATAATTATTATTATTATTATTTAATATTGCATTCTGAGAAATAGTGGTGATGGAGTATAATAGAGAAAAAAACTTTTTGAGAGTAGGAAAAAAATAAAATTTTGACAGATAAATAAAGATAAATCAAATCCCAGATAGCCAAAATAACATTAGACTATAAATTTCTCAAAGTGGGTTGGGGAATAAGGGGTCCAAAATCTACAAAATTAATAAAAACTACTACATCTCAGTGCAGTGTCGAAAAAAATTGAATTTTGGCATGCCCGTAAATGCACCACTCCAAATAACTAATAAGTCTGAGCATTTTAAAATGTAACTCCATGAAATCAAGGGAGGGGTGGGGGGAGTTATAAAAAACCTTTTATCTATAGTTTAAAATCGAAATTTGGCTGGCAGGTAGAAGAACAACTATAGATAAAGAAAGTATTCTTAAAACTATGTGTTTAAATGGGAGTTAGAGAAATTATGATTGGGGAGGAGAAGGGAAAATTTTCAAAAACCAATAGAAACACTTACTAACACAACAATTTATTTGATAAGCTGAGGTGCTTAGTACTAGAGTGATTCTTTCAAATTAATTCATGTTTAGTTAGTAAATTTAAACTATTTCTTTTGGTGTTCATTTCAACAATGTCTCTGCGTAAGCGAGCAAATATTGATGCAAAGACTGCTTTATATATATATAAAATAGATATATATATATTTATAAAATAGATTTCACTTCTTATAGGTAGTAGTTAATTTGTGGCTTCATCAACATACAAAGTTTTCGCCTCATACGTATCTGAAATTGTGTTTTTGGTAGTTTAGATCAAAGTTTCTCAAACTGCGAGGCGCGAAGGGATTTCAGATGAGGTGTGAACCAATTTCTCACTTCTTTCGACTTGCCTAAATTATGATTGACTAAAAAATTAATATTCTGTTTGGCCTATGAAGCAATAAAATTAATTAATATCTTACAAAACCTTACTATTTTTATAAACTTCTACAAAGCTCTTATCAGAAAATAATTAAATCAATTAAATAATAAATGTCTCATTTTTGTATTTTAACGTAAACAAGTTATTTTATTCTAAGAATAAGAGTCTTAACAATTAATTTTATGTTCATATAAGGCTCAAGAGTATAGAGTTTGAGAAAACCTGGTTTAGATGATTTGCTAAAAATAAGATAATTTACCCAACCAAAATGTGAGCGAAGCCGTGGGCAAACTCGAGTAAGTTAATATGATTATAAAAAAATGAATGATTGATTAATTCATTTAGCAAAATTAATAAACAAATATACTTAGAAAGACTGATAAAATATACTTTGGCACTTAAAAAAAATATATTCAAAATTCAAAATAAAACAAAATTATTAAAATGGTGTAACCACATGTATGTGCTAATTAATAAAAAACGTTACGGGTACAAAACTTTTTATTTCTGGTACAAAACGGTACAAAAATTATTATTATTAGCACCACGTCTTACTACCGTTCGGGTTATACGCACTTACGCTAATGTGTAGTGGTAGGGTGATTGTGAGATGAAATGAAGGACCTACAGTTTAACGTGGAATCCGAACCATGGTGGTGGCCTGGCACTCCCCACATTTAACAAGATGGCTTGTCAAAAATTAGTACAAAACCTTGGCTATGTAAAAAGTTTAACATACAAAAGTGGTACTACAGGTTAATGGACGTGCTGCTATACCTTGGGAAGTAGTAAATTGAGAAAAGACTTATATATTTTGAAACGGTAGTATATACTATTTAACTAAACACTACACACCTCGCCATCTATTAGCATCACTACAAATCTTAACGAATGTTTCCGGAGACAGCAAAACATATTTTAATAAATGGTCTAAAAATTAACTTTACAAAAAGTCGTTTGGCCTAAAAGGCATTTGGCCTAAAAGGCGTTTGGCCTAAAGTCATTTGGCCTAAAGGCATTTGGCCTAAAAGGCATTTAGCCTAAAAGGCATTTGGCCTAAAGGCATTGGCCTAAAAGGCATTTGGCCTAAAGGCATTTGGCCTAAAGGCGTTTAGCCTACACTTTAGGCCAAATGCCTTTTAGGCCAAATGACGGGTACCCGATTTGTATATTTGTATATACCTTATTACATGATTTTATATTGCCCAATAATATCCTGTGCATATTGATATGTTAATTTACCTTTTCCATTTGGCCCAATGTGTATTTTATATACAATTTTAACTAAATATAGGAGATCTGCCCGTACATGAGTGTGTGTGTGTGAGTATGATTTAAGGGTGATTTGAAATATATGTTATTTGAATGAAAGAAGAATTGGCCGTAGCTATTTTAGGACCTACATACTAATATATATATATTCTTAATGTGCAACAATAATACAATGATAATAATATTTAGCACCGCGTCTTACTACCTGTTTGGGCTATTCGCTTAAGTACTAATTACGCCACTGGGTTAGGAATTGGAAAAGTTGAATTTAGAGGAAGTGATCCGCATTTTCATGGAGGGAGAGTGGAAAACCATTTAGGAAAACCACCCCCAGTTCACCCAACCGAGATTTGAACCTAAATCTCCCATCCTCGACAGTCTAACTCAACACAAAACTAGCGCGTTAGCTAACTAACTAGGCCAGCGAATAATATAATAGTATAATACAGACTAGCCTCTTGGTCTTGTGGTCCGCATTTCTGGCAGCTAGTGTAGAGGTCTTGGCTTCGATTCTCGGTGGTGCCATAGGTATTTTTTCCC
>JBCFYV010002419.1:181171-214163 GCA_039000515.1 Timema cristinae
CAAAATGAATGTGAAATACAAATATCCTACAAATTTAATTTACTCTTTTCCTTGTCCGTGCCTCTATTCATAATGATTGGCAAAACCTTAAGGATTAAAATAATTTATATTGAATTAGTTTAATCCGGATAAGTTTAATACAAATATTTATTCGGATAAAAGTATCAGTGACTATAGTGGGATTGGCTAGTATTTATTTAGCCATTTTATTGAAATAAATTTACGTTTAATACATAGGAGTGTACAGACTGATTTGGTAAAAGTAGTTAATGCCGATATTTCACAGAATATCACAACCTATATATCTACAATTAAAACCTAATATTTAGTTTAATAAATAAAATGGCACGTCTAGAAAAACTAGTGTTCATGTTTCTTGTGGTTCTGTTACTTTACTTCTAAACATTAAGCATAGTTAACAAATGCCACCAACTTGTTGCTATACTTTTCGTGCCTCTACTGGTGTACTTGTCACTCAATATGCATAGTTGACTAACTCTACCCAATTCTAGACTTATTTTCCATGATTTGAATAAAATGAATAAAGTTTTGTTTGAAATTTGGCTGAGAGCAAAGTCTTATAGTGAAACTGCTGAATTTAACACACCATGAGGAAGATGAACCAAAGACTGGTATGAATGAGCGTAATAATATCGTACTACTTGTACTCCGGTTTGGGAGGTTGCGGTTCGATCTTTACTGGAATAACTCAGGTGCTTTATTCAAATACATTGTTTTATTTCGGGTTATAGTCAAATTCATTTCTTAGTCTAACCTACTTATCTGATGCTTTTTGATAATGTCGTTAACATGCTTAAAACTAATACAGTATGCTTAAAACATTTTAAATTAATTTGTGTCTACTACTTGGTAAAAATTTAGTAAGGGATAAAAAAAAAATTAGTATCGCGTCTTACTACTCGTTCGGGTTACACTCCAAGAGATAATTAAACATATTTCTATGTTAAATGAATATTCAATAATGACCCCTACTTTATACAGCTGGTTTGATATGAGTGACATGACCTTGGTTATTTTACTAGGGTAAATATTGGCGCAATATCCCGAACAGGTGAACTTGCGGACGAAGGTGTCAGTATCGTCTTGCCTAGTTTGCCAGTGACGGATAGGTCGAGGTTTAAATTCTTGGTGGATGTACTAAAGTGTATGGTTTGTATGCCTTCCCCATCCCACACGAGTAAATGCCAGTACACTTCTTTACCTGCCCCATGACTGCAAGACGTGGAGCAACACGACCTACTATATATGAAATATATTATATATATTTAACACTGAGTCCTACTACCCGTCGGGTCATACGCTAATGGGTTAGGAATTGGGAAGGTTGAATATAGAGTAAGTGAACCCACACATGCGTTGAGGGAGAGTGGAAAAACCCTCTAGGAAAAACCATCCCAGTTCACCCGAGCGAGATTTGAACTCGGTCACCCTGTCCTCGGCAGTCTATCTCAACATGAAACTAACGCGTTAGCTTGTCACCGAGGCGGGTAAGCTACTATTAGCACCAGGGCTGTGCGAGTAGGCATTTTTCACTTCGAGCCGAGTTAGAATCGAATTTGAATGAAAACATCGATAATAAAGATTTTTTTCGAGAACGAATTCTTTTGCCAAAAATATTATGATGATAAAAATTCGGGATTTTTAAATAAATTTAATATACCTATTGTTCTTAAATCAGACAAAATGAAATATTGAGGGACTGTATTTGCTACGAAATAGTATCTTTAAATTGAATCAAATTTATTAAACTCGGAATTTTATAGCTAAAAATTAAAATTCCAAGAACTCAAGTTTTTTAGAAATTGTAAAATTCTTTGAGTCGAGTTCGAACAATCAACTAAAACTTGACTCGAACTCGAATTTTCGAGTACTCGCACACCTCTAATTGGCACGCCAAGCTATAATTCTTGTCAGAGTTCTGGTCCGAGAGGGTTGGGGGAGAGGGGGGGAGTAAGGGCATTGCTCCGCATAGATTGTTTTTAGAAACGGAACACATTCCAAAGCAACATTTCGCACAAAGTTACCAAAATGTTATAGTTATTAAAACGATACAATTTGCTTCAAGTTTTCACGGTCTGCAACAACTACTACCAATATAATGACATTGACTTGCAAAAAGGGCCTTTCATTTCAGAACTGGATATATATTTATGATAGTTAGTTCAAGCATGCAAAACACATGTGAATCCACGGAATGTGTCATCATACCCAGAACCAATATTTCTCCTAAGTATACAAAGATACGTAAACAAGTTAATATGAATAAATTAAATAAGCTAGAAATAAAATGAGCCTTGGAAAGACAATTTTACAGCAGCCTTTTGCCGATTAGGGTTATGTCTATGAACGTTGGACACGCATCGCAACTGGTTGAGAGGTCGGGGTTTGAACCCAGGTCATTCGCCTAGGTGGGTCTTTACCAAAGATGATCTATCATCGTGGTTTTTCCCACCTTTTATTATACACCAATTCAAGTGCTCTTTCTATAAACTACTTTCCTCTTCTCTACCAATTTAGAATAAGCAGTCGTAGTTCAGATGTTAAATATATTAATAAATGATTAGGTCACCCAAACAGGTCATAATGTTTTTCTCATTAAAATATCATACAGATTATAATCATGAGTTTGAAAAAATCTCTATCCCTCAAAAAACACTCAAAATTGGGGTAGAGTTGTGCTTAAAGTTAAACTTAGTCACAGTAGGGTCAGAATATCAAAATGTATTTCCAAACTAAGAACAAAATCTCATCGTACTCTACTTTTCTAGATCCATGGAGAAGCTAAACCACTGTCTAAGCTCTAAAATATCAGTGTGTTTAGACCTCCTCCTCTTAACCACTCCCCGCCCCCTCTCAACCTGCCATTACTAACTCATGGAAGATTAGCAACAGTCAACCGACTAACGAGATCAGTTGTTGAAACCTATACATAACACGCCAAAAGCCATTCTCTTGACAAACTAACTCAGTGGGAGAACACCAAACGTGTCAGAAGATAGTTAGAGTTTTTAAGCTACTGATAACAAAACAGCCATTAAAATGCAAATACGTCCATCTCTTTTGGTATTATGGCTGACTTTGGTGCTCGGAACTAAATCTGACAAAAATATGTAATACTCAACACTTTTCATAGAACGACTAAATTAAAACCAAATTTATTACAGGCCTACAGGCTATAATATATATATATATATATATATATATATATATAATATATATAATATATATATTTGATAATAACAGCCTGAGGATATTGTAAGGTCTGAGGTACATATATTTATATAAGTAAATATATAATTATATTATATTTATATATTATCTATCAATATACATAAATTTTGATATGTATTTATATATAAAATATGTATATATTAGATACATACATTTAATATGTACTTATATATAAAATATTAATATTTATTATATTTTAAATATATATCTTTGATAAATGTTTACATAAATATTAAATATACATACATCCACACATAGCTTTGAAAAAAATATAACTACTAGACTAATTTTATACTAAATAAATGTATTTATATATGAATTTTATAGATATAAAAACAACTTTTTACAAATACACACACACACACATATATATATATAACAAATATATCTATATTAATAATATATATATTATATATAAATTTGAAAGATATATATATAGTTGATAAATATGACCAGAATATCCTCGGAGTCTATTTTTAAAAATATGTGTAACTGAAATTTATTTAATTATTTTTGCAAATAAAAACTAATATGTTGTTTCTTTTCCAAAAGTTTTATTTGATTTTTTTTCCCAAAATGGTCTACTTTAATTTTCCCTTTTTTGGGGAAAAAAAAAGTTGACTTTTTTTATTGGACAAAGCTATTTATTTTGTACAAACCCCCCCCTTTTTTGGATGACGGGGGTAAACCCAAAAATTTCTTTGCCCCCTTTTAAGCCAAAATTTCCCCAAGGTGTCGCATAAAAACCAAATTAGTTTGACGCAAATTTTAACGGGAGCCATGACCTAGGTACACAACAAATTTCACTTTTCCCCAATAAGTGGGGTAATAAAACCCTTGTCAAAGAGCGTGAATTTTGGGTTTCGGGCCCTGAAACAAATTTTTAGGATTCAGAGCGGGAAAAGGCGAGCGAAAGACTCTGCAACCGCGGAATTTTTTAATTGAAGACGAGCCACGAATAGAATACTTTCGCTGCTATTTTGAATCTCGAGCTACGCGGGCGCAATGCGCGCTAAACAAGACAAGTGAGGTGACGTCCCCCACGCTAAGGAAAGGCCCAAGTTTAGTTTTTTTTGCGAAATTTCCCAAAAGAAAAAAATTAAAGCACCTCATGCTAAAAAAAGTGCATTGATAATTTAAAAAACAAAATTAAATTAGCATAAAAATTTAAATTTCTTCTTTTTTTTTAACTATTTATGAAAGTTCATTAAAGCACCCGGTGGGTTTTTTTGGCTAGGGCGTGCCAAAAAGTTTGTCTGTTTTTTAAAACCGGGGGGTTTCGGGGTTAAAAACCCCTCCCTCCAATTTCTGAAGGTATTTTTTCCAAAAAGTTTTATCAATTTCCCTTCAGGGGGCAAATGCGGAAACATTTTTTTCCTTAGAATACACCTTTCTTTTTTTCCCCCACATAAGTGGTGTAAAAAAGCGGGTAACCCGGACGGGTTACATGACGCATTTTCTTTTGAAACTCGACCCCGTCGGGGATTGTCACATTTCTTTAAAAACCTGAGTGGAAGGGATTGTCACATGTCATTAAAACCTGATGACAGGGATTGTCACATTTCATTGAAACCTGAGTGGCAGGGATTGTCACATTTCATTGAAACCTGAGTGACAGGGATTGTCACTTTTTCATTGAAACCTAAAGTGGCAGGTTTTGGGTCAAAATTTCATTGAAACCTGAGTGTCGGGGATTGCAAATTTCTTTAAAAACCTGAGCCAGGGATTTCACAGTACCATAAAAACAGCCCCCCTGGGGTTACCTTTTAAATTCCCCCCCGGGTCCCTAAAAAAAGCTTGAGGCTATCCATAGACTTAATTTTTGGGTTTAAAAAAAAGTTTTCCCACTGTTGGTAATAATAATAATAATAATAAATAATAAAAAAAAAATAATAATAATAAAAATAATAATAATAATAAAAAGATGAAACAAAATATAACACTTTTTTAAAACCCCCTTTATCACAGATGAGACCTTCAAGAAATTTTAAAGCTTAAAAAGAAAGATAATTGTTTGCAACAAAACCATTGGTATTTCAAAATTTACAAACAAAGAAACATTCCCAAATAGATTACCTCTTAAATTTTTTCCCCCCAAAAAAAAGCTTGAACACCGGTACTTTTTTAAAAACTTTATAACTTACTTTTGGGAAAACCTGCAAATGTTTCAAAGTTCATTAAATAAGAATTTAAATCAATCAATCAAAGTGAATTTTTTTTAACCAAGGGGAAAGCCTTTTTTTCTTTCCCTTTTTTTTTCATCTACAAAAATTTTATAATTAAATTTCCAAATTCCGTTAAAATTAAAGTTTTTGGGCAAATTTTTACGGTTAAATCGCAAAAAGCACAATGCATCTGGTTAAATTTTAATCCGGGCCCCTCTTTTTTTTTTAACCCATTTTAAATTTTAAAAGACGGGGGCGGTAGTTTTCAAAATTTTTACCGGTTGGGTCGTTGCAAACGAAGGGGGGCAGATTATTTAAATTTTTAACCAAAGACAATTTTTTTATTTACTGATATTAAATTAAACCAATTCGGGTTTTTACGGAATGAAAAAAAAACAGAAAGCAAAAATGTTTTGAAAAATAAATTTTCTTTGGGAAATTACTTTTTTGGCGAAATCCTAAACCAGGCCCCCTAAATCTTAAAAATAGTGGTCGTTTGTAAAAATCGATTAGTCATTTTCTTGAAATTTAAATGATTGAAAAGATTTTATTGAGTTATATATAATCCCCAGAGGCAAATATTTAAAGACAAAGAAGAAAGAATAAATATCAAAAATACAAAAAAAAGTAAACCTAAGTATCTTTTCGGTTTGTTTGAAAATATACACATAATGCTTTAACCTTTTTATTTGTTGTACCACACCACTAAAGTAAAAGTTGAGTTTGTATTAATTTATAACCGAAAAAAATGTTTATTATATATCACAAAATTAATCGGGGTTTTCATTGATGCAAAAGCTGATCATTCTTTGTAAAAATCAACTTTTTTTTGAAACTACTATTTTTCCCGACATCCTGCATCCCTAAAAAAAGTTAAAATGAGACGCGATTGTCTAAATTTACAGACATTTCCTAAAAAATTTCTATTAATGGGGAAACTGGCTTATCAAATTTTATAAAAAAAAATATATGATAGAGAGGGTGAAAAAAATGTGAAAGTGAAAATGAGATGTACGTGGGTTTGAGTGTGGATTTGTAAGGTGTGGGTGAGTGTGAGAAAGTGAGTGTAAGAAACAGAAATTAAAATTAGAGAGCTCGATTAGTATAGCGAGTGATAGTGAGAGTAGTTATGTTATGTGGTGAGAGAAATAAATACTGGGAGAAAAGGAAAGAGAGAGAGAGAGTGTGTTTTGAAGCAGAGTGTGTGTGAGAGAAAGTGAAAAGAAAAGGAAAATTGTAGAGAAAATGCGTGATAAAGTATGTTTTTTGGGTGTGTGTGTGTGTATGAAAAGAGGAGAAATTTTGGGGGAACAACACCTATTTTATAGTTTCTACCTCTTTTTTTTTCTTAACATTGTTAATTTTAAATAGGTTTTGAGCTTCTTTTAAAAAATTTTTATATCTAATAGTGTCTTGAATAATAGCCTGTGGCTGTTAAGAGCTTTTCAAAAAGTATTTTTTCATATCCTCAATTAAGACTTTGGTGCCTATTGTGCCTGATAACTGAAAAAATCCAGTAATCAAAGTCATGCTTTGCTTGCAAATTTTTACTCTTCATCCAAATTTCCCGTAATTTTTTGTAATCCCGCTTCATAAACTAAATAACATTATTGGTTTAAATGATGTTGGATTTTAAAAAATTTTATAGTTTTAAAACTTTAGGTCCATAATGCATAGCATTTAAAAGTTTTCTGTCCCTCACTGCTATCACCCTCTTCAATTATATTGTGGTAATTTACAACAAACAGACGAACGCTTTGTGCAAGGCTTTGGGGGCAATAATGTCCTATTTCCTTTATGTTTAAGGATTTTTACTAATTTGCATATTTGTGTTAAAAAATAAAATTTATATTATGTGTTATAGATATATCTTGTTTCTGTCAGTAAAAAATATTACATTTCTGCTGCGCATTCAATAATTACTATAGAACAGACACAACCAAACCATATCGATATGTGACCTTTAAGTCTTAGGCTAGTTATGAAAAACGGAGACCTGAAAATTTACCATCCCTGTAAACCTAGGAATACAACCAACAGCAAAAGTTTTCAAAAACATTATTAAAATTGTTTATAGCATTTTTAGGGGAACTTTAGGACAATAAAAAAATATTTTGAGCTGTATTTCGAAAAACTATGATGGCGATGGAGAATGTTCTGAATAATGTAAGTGAATTGGAATTTAATTATAAGGCTTTTTCATTTATAGGATTAATTTTAACAATGTAACATATCATACACAAATCAACATTTTATGTTGCTTTTATCCACAATTTGTGAAATCCATTTTGTCAAAAAAACTTAAAATAAATCATGCCTAATTCAATGTGTTTAATAACTGTATGTTTCTAAAAAAACTTTCACAAATTAAAAAAAATTAATTAACAATTAACACAAAAACAAAATCCCTGTCTCCAAACGATATGGAATGGATGAACACAGAAAATAATGGCTAAATAGAAAGCAAAACAAATTAAATTTCTGGACATCAATATCACAATTTACAGTAACAATCAGTTTATTTGTATTTGAAAAAGAGAGTATAAACAATTTTACCCGCAGTCAGGAATTTATGGTCAAGGACCATAAGTTGACACGAGCGTCAAAGTGTTTAGGTTTTTCAATGAGGTTGGTATCATTCAAATTGGTTTTTGCTAAAAAAAAATTGTTTGCAAATATTCACTCTTTAAATATAGAAAGGAATTCTTAAATAATATTAATTCGATTTTTCACCTTTGTTTAATTTATTTAAACCAGCATCAGTGGGTATATCATTCAAACGTCAAGCCCTTTTTTAGTTTTTTGGTTCTCCTATGATTGGAAGGGTGGTAAATTTGAGTCCAGCAGGGTGAACTAAAAGGGTTGTTTCATTTCTGACTCCCCGTAAATGTGATTTAAATTTCCTCTAAATATGCCTTGCTTCTTTTATCCCTCTGGGACAAGTAAATTCAGGTAGACCAACGAGGCAGTAAGACGCTATGAAAAAATAAATTCATTATCATTTTTTTTTTTAGCACCACGTCTTACTACATTGTTCAGGTTTATACGCCTAAGTATTAATTACGCTAACCAGTTAGGATAAAGAAGGTTGAATTTAAAGGAAGTTGTACTTGCCATTTGTGTGGATGGAGAATAGAAAACAATTTGGAAAATCGCTCCCCATTACACCCCCACCCCGGATTAAAACCCCAATTTTCCGTATCGGTAGATCTAAAAAGAAAACCCTCCCATTGGGCCCCCCAAGAGGGGGTTTTTTTTAGGAAACAAACAATTTCAAGGGCCAAACATAGCCCCAAAAAAAAAGCGTACCCCCGGAAAACCCCGGCCCGTTTTAAAGGAAAGATGGGAAAAACCAAAATCCATTTAAAATTTGGGTTGTAAAACACCAAAAGAAATACCAAAAATTAAAACTTTAAGAAATTTCCCAAATTTTTAAATGACTACAATTTTTACCCTAAAATTTATTCTTTCAACACAACTTTTTCAGTTAAAAACCACAGTTAAAATGAAAACGTCAGGAAATAATTACCCAAAAAAAAAGAAAAGCCCGGCCAATAAACTTTTTTTTCCCCCTTAAAAACCAAAGTTTCCCCATCACCCCAAAAAACTGATAGCCTCTTCCATCATAGCAAAATTTTTTATGAAAGCGTTCCCCTTATTCTAGCTCACAGACCCAAATTATCAGGGGGAAACCCCTAATGTAAAGGGTGAAGAATTTTCAAAGACACTTGGGCCCTCCCCCCTATATTCATAACAATAATAAATGACACAAGTTTGCCTTCCATTAAAAACCCAAATCTTATTAAACGAGAAAAAAAATTTTTTGTTTCAACCACGGAACAGAATTTAAATAACTTGTTTTTTCCTATTTTTTACAATAAATCTTTGCTTGCTTGTGCCCAATTATTTTCCATAATTTTCAAATCAAAGACTTAATTTGGTCATAAGAAATTATTTTTTATTTTCATTAAAATTTTGAAGAATTTTAAAATTGAAGGGTACTGGTAAAAAGGGGGAAAAGCAACTAAAGAATTTTCCAGAACAAAAACTTTTATACAAAAACCCAACCCCCCCAGCAAATACAATTTTTTTAAAAAAAAAATATACAATATTTTTTTTTAAACTAAAAATCATTAAAAAGGGATTTAGATGTCCCCGGAAGGTCAAACAACAAATTTTGAGAAAAAAATTGGACTTTACCCCTTTTTTCCCTTAAACCCAATTAAAAAAAATTGAATTGTTGATTTTTTAAAAGCTGTTTGTTTTTGCATGGAAAATTTAGGGGCTTGTTTTAAATTACCTTTAGGCCCCACTTTTTTCCCTTTCTAGCTCTATTTTCAGTGTTTTGGAATAAGCATCAGAACTAGCAGGGGATTTTACTTCTTTTTTTTTAGTTTTTTTAACCTCAGTTTTTATAAAAACGTGTCCATTTGTTTTGCTTACAAGATTTTTAAAAATTTTAATGCTCAGGGGTGGTCGAAATTTATGAGCGAATAAAATTAAAAAATACATGCTCGAAAATCTCTTAAAAAGTGGACAAAACCTTAGTTACAAAAATAGTTTCACATCCCTTTTCTTGGGGTAATTTTATTATTGTTTTCAAACATTTCTATCAGTCTTTCCTGTAGCCCCCTCTAAAAAATTACAGTCAAGTCTTTTCCCTATAGTTCCTTTGAGTTGGGAAACACGGGTAGTTTTTTTTTTTAACAATTTTATCTAAGCATGAATTTCTTTTAAACTTAATGGGGAAAAAACTATCAAGTCCACTTTTGTACAAAAAACCCCTTACACTCACTAATAATTTAGACTGAGCTAAAACAAGGTTAAAGACATGAGCTAGACAAGAACAACCAATACGCTTGGAAAAGAGTCGCGAACAAGTTTCTGAGTACCAAAATTTAATTTCTCCAGAATTACTGCAGCCCCATCGTAGCATTGTGCCCAAAAGCGTCCCCCAACACACTCCACATTGCTGGCACAGCTGGATTGTTAAAAATTTTTTTAAGGCCCAGTTTGTAACTTGTACCGGTCATTTGATGGCCTGTTTATAATTTATAATAAATTATGTATGAAGAGCACTTTACATCCCATTTATCTTTTGAGGTCACTTTTGTATGTTAAAAAAAATGATGGGCTGTCAATTGACGGCAAGGTTATATTTTTTAGTAAATTATTTTCGTGATGGATTTGGCCGTCCATTTTGTCCCTTTTTGAAGAGTTTTTAAAATTAAATTATTCGAATGTCACGGTGACCTGTTTTTCTATTTTTTGGCCATATAAATAATTTTAAACCCGGGCTCTACTCTGATAATGTACTGAAATACAGTGGAGCGTCGTTAATCCGAATCGATCGGGACCAGGGCCCATCCAGGTACTGAATTGTCCGGATTTTCAAATGTGCTTTCAATAACTGTATACATACATAATGTATTGACTAGAGGATACATGACGCTCAGGAGTCTACTGTATTGCAAAATAGAGGCTGAAGGGTTCGAAAAATACAGTACACAAAGTATATTGAATAAGAAACATGTACATTATGTAATTTAGATTAGTAAATCTACAATACTTTTTAGAAAAAAAAAAAACAAAAAAATCTACAGTAATTAATGGTAACTTACTGGGTAATAAAAGTGCTTAAATGTTTTTTTGTACAAGACTTGACGTACATTTTTGCATCCATGTCTATCAGTCTTTAAGAAGTACAAGTTGTGTTGCCGTCCCCTCAGGTTCCTTCTCTAACCAGTTCATAGCTGTCTGGAATGTTTCATAGGTGTCTGAGTGTGAAAGACCAGCAGCTTCTTCAGCATCCATTTCTTCATTGTCGTCACTCTCTCTACATTGCTTCCATTATCATTGTCCTCAATTACCTGATGAACTATTTTGTCATCATTCAAATGCTGATAACCAGGGTCATTGCCATCACTTTCAAACCACTCCTTGCGTCAAGTTCATCACACTGTTCAAATCCAGACAATGTCTGAAATAGAGCCACAACTTCAACATCAGTAGGAGTGTTGGCATCCGATGGAGTTTGAGAGTTTTCCTCATCTTGTCCTGATTTGGGTCTCGGGGATTGGCCACAATTTTTTCCAAGCATTTTTAAGTTTTCGTTCAGGCATCTGCTACCATGTAAATGGCGTCCTTTAGGCTGAGGTTTTTCACAAACTGCAGCACACTTTCTTCGTCTCTTTCAGTTAGCAAGAGCTGACAAAGCATCTGTTTTCTATAAATTCTTTTAATTTTTCTATGACCCCCTGGTTCATCGGTTGTAGTATGGGGTTACATTTGGAGGTAGGAACATGACTTGAATATTATTGTCTATTTTGTTCAAGACATCAAGGCCGGGGTGAGTTGCGGCATTTTCAATGATTTAGGACCACCTTGCCTTCTTTTTTGTTTTGTTTCCTATGTTTTTTAACACTCTGAATGAAAATATCTTTATAGCATTCGGTAAAAATTGCTGAATCCATCCATTGGTTTTTTTGTGACCTGTAAATTACAGGTAAGGTTTTAATGTTCTTAAGCATCGTGGTTTTTACTTTTTCCAATAACTAACAGATCCAGAGCATGAGAGCCACTTGCGTTAGCACAAACCATTGCTGTCACTCTTTCCTTTGCGACCTTGAAGCCAGGAGCGAATTTTTCTCTACGAGAAGCCAATGACTTCCGGGGTAGGGAACTCCAATTTAGCCAGTTTTGTCAGCGTAGTAAACATCATCTCTTGTGTAGCCCTCCTCAATTGCCATGCTAACAAATTTTTCCCTAGATATCCTTGCGGCAGGATTATCAGCAGATAATATTTCAGCTTGGACATCCAGTTCTCAAATCCCATTTCTCATTTTAAAATTCTTCAGCCAACCCGACTAGCTTGAAATCTGTAGGCCTGCCAAGTTTTTCATTATCTGGATCGCCTTTTCACAAATGATGAACCATAAATAGGCTCACCTAAACTTCTCCTTTGTGTAAACCAAATGTAAATAGCGTCTTCCAATGCACTGTTTTTTTTCCGTTCTTGTGGTTTTTCTTTTCTGTGAACCTTTTTCAGAATCTAGTTTTGAAGAAAAATGTTGCAAACTGTCTTTTTGCTTTAATGTAAACTAATGGTGATACCACACACCATATACTTTAGTGAGAGATGCACCACTTTCCCCTTTAGACAGTCTTCGTAGAATTTCAAACTTATCCTCTATAGATAAAAAAATTATGTTTCCTTTCAGTGGTGTCGCGTCAGGGCAAGCAAGGCAAGCTTGCCTTTGCTTGAAGTTAAGTAATTTTATTTTATTATTAATGTTTGAAAAATACTCTTCAAGCACAATTAATTATTTGAAAGAAATTTTCCCGCACGCGCCACTGACCGTAACATGCATGCAAGACGAGCACTAGTTCATTATGTGGAGGGTTGAAAGTCTATATTTTTCCGTCCTCATGCTCTACATAGTGTAGTTCTTATTTGTGACGTCATAGAGTTAAGAGGGTGAGAAGGGGAAGAGCGATGGGTATCAGGTAGAAATGCAAGCAACAAAGTTGCGACTTTCCAACAACCGAAGCTATGCCCGAAGGTTGAAGACTAAAACCTGAGAAACTGAAAGATACCATCGCATACCCCTCTCTTTCCCTTTCAAAACACAGACGAGACAAAAGTAGAAATTTAAAGGGTGGGAATAAAATTAGGGGAGTTTTGAGTTAAAGGGGAAAAATCGACAAATTACTGACCCCGGCCCGTGCCTACCATTTTTTGTGGAGTTTGTTGCAGCAGGTGTTTTTGTCACATATAAATGAATTTATTACCATAAAAAAGGTAGATCTTTCACTGCACAAACATAAAAAAAAATTGGCATTGAACAGCACAATGCTAAGGTAAAATAAATCGTGAAGTTTTGAAGCGCCAATAGACGCAGTATGTTATTTGAGTACTCAAGAACTGGTATTTCGGGGTCATGACGAGTAATTTGATTCTAAAAAGAGGGGAAATTATGTTGAGCTCCTCAAATTGATTTCTGATTAATTCATTTTTAGCTCGGCATTTACAATCGTCGACTGTATTCACTGGGTTATCAGCTGTAATACAAAACGACCTTAATGGGTCGATTAAAACAGTTTTACTAAATGAAATCACTAAAGAAATTCAAAACACAGCATTTGTGGTATTTTATTAGACGAAACATCAGACATCTCAAAACTTTCACAGCTATCGACAATGTTTCGATATGTGTCCTCTCATGAGGAAATTATGGAATATATATGGTTTGTTTCACAGATGTTTTCTTCTAACAGAGCTGCCACTGCGTTGGCTAATCATGTTATACAGGTAGTGTGTGGCATGTTGAGTGTAGGAACAAGCGTGTTGCACAATGCTATGATTGGACTACAGTAATGTCTGGAGAAATAAACGGTATTAAGAAACTTGTTTGCTGCATACGAGTATTTCCAAGCGCATTGTTTGTTCATTGTCTAGCTCATATATTTAAGCTTGTTTTAACTAAGTCAGTAAATCATATTAGTGTTTTTTTTTGTACATTAAGTGGACTTGCATAGTTTTCTTTCCATTCTAATAAGCGAAATTCATTCTTAGATAAAATTGTTAGATAAAGACTACCCAGTGTTGGACCAAATCGATGGCACTATGGTGAAAGACTTACAGAACTATCGGGGAAGCCTGATAGAAATGTTTGAAACAATAATAGACTACCCACAAGAATAGGATAGTGAAACTATTGCTGTTTCTAAAGGGTTCGTATTTGCTAATTTTATTCACCAAGATTTTTAAACCACATTGTTTTCAAAAAATCTCAAACAAAACAAATGGATATCGCTTTCTGTAAAACTGAGGTTGAAGAGACTAAAAACAGCTGGTCAAATCTTAGGCTTGTATCGGAAGACATTTATTCCAAAACAATGCAAATGGGGCTAAAACCAGAAAAAAGGGTACGTAAATGTAATTTAAATCAAGATCCTAAATTAAAATTAAGACAAGTTTATTCTGAAGTAATTTATAACATTGCCATAAAAATACAAACACGCTTTGAGAAAATTTACAATCTAAAATTTTTTCTAATTGTTAAATTCATCAAAATTTAATTAATACAATCACTTCATAATGAACAAATAAATTATTTTATTGGAAATCATGGAAAATATTTTGACACAAGCAGATCGCGTGCCAAGATCGAGGTTTACTCAAGGGAAACAATAAAAAGTAAAACTCTAGTGGACATGGTTGAGTATATATGTGAAAATAATCTAGACGAAGCATTACAATATTTTAAAAAGCTGTATGAACGTGTGGCAACGATCCCGGCAATAACATCATCAGTTGAGAGATCATTTTCAACATTGGAAAGAGTAAAAACGTATTCCAGAAATACTATGGGACAAAATAGAATTTCTTGCTCGGAACTCCTTTCAATTGAAAAGGGTTCGCTTTTTAAATTGAAGGAAGGAGTAGACTGCCATGAAAGGGTCATAGCAGAGTTTGTAAAAAGGAGATGTGAATGGACTTTATTTACAAACACTAGAAAAAAAATACGGTGAGTAAAAGATCATTGATATATGTATAGAAAATTCATTTAATATCTAAAAATAATCAAATACACCAAATATGCTGCAGGTTGCAATATAAGTGAAAATTAAAAAAAAAAATTATTACTTATATGCATATTTGACGTAATTAATCAACAAACAATATGGTTGATTTACATTTAAATATAAACATGGAATGTTTTTATGTATAGGGCCTACTTAATTTAAAAATTGTCAGCTTTAGGGAAGCGGAACTGGGGTGGTAGAGACAGGGGGAATATCTCCTTGCTTATTAAAATAAAGGAGAGCAAGATTTGTTCTCGCCCCCTAATCCCGCATCCCCTTGGATATGCTCTCTATATATTCTAGTATGCCTTATGTAAATCACGGAACAGAACGCCCAAATCCACAATCATCATAAAAAAAACCTCCAAATAGTTTCTTGAAGAATCTAATATTTAAAAAAAATTCTGGAGGGAGACCCCGGACCCCGTCCAGATCCCCCTTCCCAGCTTGACTAAGAATTTTGGTCATGAGACGCTACTGTTAAATATATAGATTTTTCCTAGCCTCCCGAAGTTAGGGGCTATAGTAGCCCCATGGCTTCTTTGGTGCTAACTGACAGCTCACAGCTGACTTCTGACAGTAAACATTTAGGTATTTACCTAAATTTTGACTGTCTGAAGTGACAGCTGCTAAACACATGTTTTTGCAAATCATTTGGTTTGGCGTAAGGATACATAATTTGTTCTGTAACTTTTCAAAGCCGTCAGCTGTCAGCTGTGAGCTGTCACTCAGCACCAAAGAAGCCATGGGGCTACTGTACGTTACCATAAAAAAACCACCTTAGAGAGCTTCTGTAGGTGTTTAATATTTAGAAATTGTCCTAGCCTCCGGCAGTTAGGCGATTATGTTGGCATAAAACACTTCAGATAGCTTCTAGAGTTGTTTAATTACATATATAGATTTTCCTAGCCTCCGCAGTCAGGGAGTTATGTTGCCATAAAAAAACACTTTAGCTAGCTTCTAGAACTGTTTATCATTTATAATTTTTTCTAGCCTCCAGCAATTGAGATATGTGCCCACCAAAACCCCTCCTGAAATTATTGACCGTTACGGCCTAGGCAACGATAGTGCTCCATGACATATTTATGTCTTGAAAAGCGCTCTGTGACTCAAAAGGTTTGTAAACTGATGTCTTAAACCATTCGATCACTCAATTGGGCCCTTCTGTTAATTCGATCATATTCAATTTTCTTACTGACTGTTGTTATGGATGGCTACAGAGAACCAATTACATAAATATATTAATACTAACGTACGGATCACCCGCTTTGGTGGCCACATGGTATAAGGTAGGGTTGGGAAATTTTGGCATTGGAAGTCCAAGCGTTTATTCAGCGGGAAATAATATATACACATAATAATTTGGTTTAGTAGTGTAATTAGGGAAATTTAGTTTTCTTGTAGCCTGTTAAGTCCAATTACTTAGTATACGTTATAATTCAATAAAACATAAAACTAAACTGTTGTGTCAAGAAACATAATGATACTTTACTACACTAATTCTATAGTTGATAGATATAATCAACATTACGAAGGGAATATCCTCAACAAGCTAACTTCTTTACATAAATTCCATTACATAAAAACTTTAATTCTTCAAAACGAGTATGAATTTAAATATATTAATCTGAAAAATTAATAATGATATACGAGCTTCATTCAGAAAACTATCAATTTTTTTTAAATTAGCAGTTTAGCCCAATCTTCCCATTGATAAGCCTTAACAAAACTATGTATGTTAAAATAAAATAAAATAAACATTAGGATGCCAATTCCTCTTTGTACAATACCAAGCTAATATGGCGATCCTAAACCAATTATGATAGTGAATAAATATAAATAAATTAAATCTTGGAACAAAAACTAACCAACCCACAAACTGAATGCATATAAAAACTAACGCAATAGTTGCCAAAGTACTATCATAACATCAGTGAAACGAAATAATACACATCGTTACTGACACAGATTGAAAAAAAGATCATTAAAGTTCGACAAAGAGTCAACCCTGCCCTGTGGTGGTAGCGTCCTTTCCCTATCCGACCAGAATACCACTACAACGAGAGCGTCATACAAAAGAAATACGCTAGTAAATAATCAGGGATCTTTAATGACCACCACTCAACCCAACCAAACCCAGGTGTCAGCACATACCCATTTTACAACATCAGGAATTAGTGTTGTAGTTAAATAATATCAGGAGTAGTATCAATTAGGGCCTTTCGGCAAGTTTATTTATGACTGGTAAAAATGTAAATTTATAACTTCATAAGATGAAATAAGCCTTGCGACTTCTGCGCAATATATTAGACATTTAAACATAACATAAATGCTCTCCAATTAATCAAAATTATAATCAGTTTATGATTTATTAATTTTAGGACGAGCAGCAAAGTTTGCTATAATAATGTCCGTAATATGCAATCAATACTAGGGATACTATAAGAAACATATAAGAGTTTCATCGAATTCAAATGACAAATGACTGGCTTTTCAATAAAGTGCATACTAAAAAGAGTTACAGTAATCTAGCTGTTCCTTCCCTTTAATACTAACACTAACAGATTCATACCTACGAATAACATAAGTTATACGCCACTACGTAAAGGCCTAACCCTCTGACCAAAACTTTAATAATACATTTCAACATGATCGGAAGGACAAAAGATCAGCTAAAACTATAATCTCAGCTCAACGTCATTAGCCTTAATAAATAGATAAATAGATATTATAAGACAATTTCCGCAACTTAGAAATAATATTGAAACGCCCAAAAAAAACCTAATATAAATCAAAGACAACTTCTTACAACGCATAAAGAGGCGGCTATATATATATATGAACGCAAACCCTTCCCACTTACGTAAAAGTTACAAACAAAATTATATGAATCCCCAACATTACGACTACTTGCATCCTAATATGTTCCTTAGTACTAATGGCATCAAAGAATATAGAGTATCGCTGAGCACATGCTTATATTCTGCTTGAAACAGTGAGGGAAATATGGATGGATTGCATGACGTAAGGTGATATTATTCACAGCCAATGAGAGCTTAGATTACCTCATCGGCGCCTGAGCATAACGCTGAGAGGTACAAGACGAAGATGGGGGTGGGCACACTTATCACTACAGCTCCAATAACCTCCACAAGGCCGCGCTTGCGCATCAACCACTACATCAGTTTAGTCCTGGGTAACAACTGCACGTTCCCGACAGGCTCCAGATATTGTTTATCGCTAGTGGTGATCATAGTTGTCGGCTGGAATGATTTCTTGCTCCGTATGTAGCGTCGGTTTAGCCGTTAAATGGGTAAGTGCAGGATGTACACTTGGTGGCGGAGGTTTGATGGTTATAGTTTATAGCCACGGTACAAGAGCATGAAATAATTATTTATTATATTCTTTTGCAGAGACATGTTGAAAAATAAACATCATGGTTTTCCAAAGAGTACCACGGTTTATCAAGCTTTTTTTTTCATCAAAGTTGTTTATTTTAAATGTTTTGTCACACTCAGATATACCCTGCTTTTGGTAGGAAGAACAGTTTAGAAAATATTGGTACAGACTTTTTGTGGTCAACATTGCTATTATTTTATAGGTATTTATACTATCCATTACACTTGATATTTGTAGATCACATTATTTGACGTATGAATACATTAAACTTATTTTAGTAACTTTTTTAGCTGTCAAATAGTGTTGTTCCTACCAGCGTGCATGGCACCAGTCTACCTAGTTTTCTAGCTACTATGTAAAATCAACAATAATAGAGCCCCTTTAAGAAAATCTTTATTTTTGTTCGTTTTATTTTTAGGTTTTTTTGTATGCTTAGACCAAATTTAAATTTCAAACACACAGAAAAGTTTTTTTCTATAAGTTTAGGAAATATTGAGCTCCTTCATTTTCCTGCCTCTTAATATGAAATCTTATTTTTTACAGCTTGTATGGTTATCTGAAATCATCATTTTACCTGTATGCCAAATTTAACTCCATCCAAGCCTAAAATATATTTTCTAATAATTGGTTAAAGATTTAAAGCTACTCTTACCCGTTCTTTTTCCACATACTGCTATCCCTCTTACTGGTAACTTCGGGTAACTGGTTGTTTTTGTCTAGTCGAAGTCCAGTCTCCGGGTGACATTGATTTCCAGGCGTCGATCTCGCGGGTCCAGTGGATGGGGGTAGGGAAGGGAGATGGGGGAGAAAACATAGGTGGGTTCTGGGGTGCCAGGGCGTGAAGATGGTAACCCTCAGGGCTGAAGGGGGAAATCGGAGTAGGTGGGGGTCGCATGGTTGGTGAGAGGGGAAGACGAGGGGAGGAGTTGGCTACCTTGGGTGCAGGGACTCTTGAAGATGCTGGAGCGGAGTGTTGACGTTCGGGGTCTGGTGGTTGCAGTTGGGATCGTAGAAGATGGGTCCACGGGTGGAGTATTGTTTCGTTGTCATCGTCTTCTTTAGGGTCTTCTGTCGGTGGGCCTTGCCGGCGCGGCGGGTGTATCCCATCCCGTGAGTTCACCGTCGGAAGGGTCGATCAAGGTTGGAGGGTGATAGGGCAGAGTCCCGGCAACACGAAGTCGCGGTGGGAGGTAAGGATCTGTCCCGGCAGCACGGAGTCGCAGTGGGAGGCAAAGGAAACTGTCCCGGCAACACGGAGTCGCGGTGGGAGGCAGGGGAACATCCCGGCAACACGGAGTCCGGTGGGAGCAGGAGAACCGTCCCGGCAACACGGAGTCGCGGTGGAGGTCGGGGATAGTTGTGGAAGGATAGGGAGTGATGATGAAATGCTCTTTCAAACAAATAAAGACGATTTAATATAGCTCTTTTGTAACGGTGGTTCGCCAGGGTTGGGGCACCACTGAAAATAGCCGTTCGGCTGTTGCCCCACATAGAACATCTGACTTGACAGTTTTTGCCACGCCAGGTTGTCTATGAAAGGGCTGATTTGTTGTTTGAGTACCGAGTCATTGTCATGACTCTTGACCTCGCGAATGAACTTATTTACCTGATGAAAAGGAACAGATTAAATGAGCCTGCAGAATACTACAGGTGTGTGATTTTGTAGCCCAACACAGACATTTCTACTTGACTGTGATGCCAAAGCTAGGCCGCCCGTGAAAGGGCTATATTTGTGTTCGAGTATGGAGTCACTATCGTGACTCCTGGCCTCTGAATGAATAATACCTTGTACAAACAATTGTATAATTATTGACACTGTGAGTGAGATTGGTGATAGTGAACGATTGCGCTGGTCTCGGGATTTGGGGAGGATTTTCTTTTGTTGGGATGTGGGAAGGTGTGTAAAAAGGTATGATGATGATATATTTTGTTGTTTCATGAGTCGTTTTCCCGGGGAGGAGGATCGAAAGGTTTAACTTGACTGTAGGGAATGGGTTTGACGCGGATGGTTACATATCCGTTCCCCATCTGGGCCGTCAGTGGCGCCAGCGTTATTCTCTGGCTAAAGTTTGACCTAGGCGGTTATCCATGGAGTCCGTCGGTGGCAAAGGTTATAAAGAGTTGCTTGTTGGGTGGATTTTCTTTTCTTGGAATTAGGAGTGAGGTGGATACATTTCCATTCCCCATCGGGGGCCGCCCCCGGCGCCAGTATTATCCTCTGGCTAATAGACAACCTAGGCGGTTATCCCAGGGGCGTCCGGCCGTGACTAAGGTTGTGATGGAAATGAATGAGCGACTTGGAATGACAGGTCTGGGGTTTTGGAGCAAGATGGGATAGTTAGGGGGTGGGTTGTCGTCGATCCCGTTGATCTGGCGTAGTCGATTGTCAATTTGGTTAATTACAACTCTAATTTATTTTTTTATTTTACTGAAAATAGCTCCAGAGATCATCGTGTTATATACCCTCCACTGCTGCCCGGCCTTGACCAAGGGGGAAAAACAGGGGCTTCTATTGGTGCGAGAAACCGTTAGAGACAGTGTCCATCACGCGAGCCAATAGGAAGCACAGACACAGACACAGACAAAAGGCTGCTCCGATGCTTCCAGAAGGGAGCACGAGAGCAAGTTCCAACACGTACCGACCAATTGGTCACAACCGTGTGTTCGCAAAAATTTAAAAAGGGGTGTCGCGTTTTCGCGAAGTTCTGAAACAAAGAAACAGAGATTACAATAATATTAGTAATATTGGGGTAAAAAAAAGGGGGATAAAAATTTAAGAAACCGACTAAGGTTTTTTAGAGTTACGGGGCGGAGACACTACTCTATGGGGGGCTGGGTGAGAGCTTCCCAAACCACTGTTGACACATCTCGCTTATCCGAGCAGGGCTTTGGGACTTTCGATGACACCCCAGGGGTCGAGACGTAGTTCCCAACCCCCGGGATAAGAGGATTGGTGGCACCGGGAAGTCTGGCGTAGAAGGACTGCCCCCATTTTCCCGGAAATGGCCTTGATGGTAAGGCCATATCCAGGTCGCGATGAAGAGTCTCATTCCGGACATACCAAGGTGCGCCCACAATGACCTCAGACATACGCTCTGGAACGCCTGCACCCTCCTCTAAACGTGTCCGCCAGGTGACCCCAAGCGGACACGCATAGTCGAGGATCGGCCTGAGCAGCTGCTTGTACAGCGTCAGACCGTTCCTTTTTAGACAGGGCGCTACGCCTGTTAAGCAGTGGGCCTAGGACTCCCAGCCTTTGCCTCGCCTTGTTGAGTTTTTCCCGTTGCAGTGTCGTCTCCAGGTCAGTTTTGTGTCCAGCGTAAGTCCCAGGTACTTAACACTGTCCACCCATCTGATCTGTTCTCCAAACAGCTGGAGTGGGCCGGCCTGTAGTACTTTCTTTTCCATGTAAAAGAGCATTGCGGTGCTCTTCTCCACGTTAATACTTGTTCTCCAGGTTGTCAGCCACCCCTCCAACTGCGTAAAGGTGCGTCTGGATTTCGCCTCTCCACCAGCTGCCCTCGCCACGACTCCGCTACTAGAGCCGTGTCGTCCGCATACAGAGCCAACTCGGTGCCTGGGGATTTTGGAATGTCGTTCACATAGAGACTGAAGAGCAGCGGGCCCACCATGGAACCCTGCGGCATCCAGCCCGGATGCTTCGACTTGGAGGTGGCGTTCCCAAAGGTAGGGGAAAAGGTGCGATGGGAAAGATAAGATTGAACAACCTTAACTAGGTAGAAGGGCAGGTTCAGGAGAGGAGTTTGAAAAGGAGACCCTCGTGCCAAACACGGTCAAAGGCCTTTGCCACGTCAAGAAAGACAGCACCAGTCAGCCTGTTGATGTTGAAGTTCCTCGTAACTTTTCCCACGAGCCGGACAAGTTGATGAAAACGTAGCGTGTCCCGCCGAAAGCCGAACTGCCGTCCACCAAGATGCCCCCCTCGCGAACAGTCGGGTCAGTCTCGTCAGTATTAGTCTCTCGAACAACTTGCCCAACAGTCGAGCAAGCTGATCGGTCGGTAGGACGAAGCTAGGGCCGGGTCCTTACCCGGGTTTATGAAAGCAGAGAAATTGGCATGCTTCCAGAGCTCGGGGAAGTGATCAGGAACAGGACGGCGTTGAATAACCACAAAGGGAAATTAATCGCCTCCAAGGGCACTTTCTGAGGACCGCGTTACTGATACCGTCGGATCCGGGGCCTTGTTTTGTCTTAGAGCGGCTATCGCCCGTGACATTTTGTCACCTTTCCCTGGTTCGGGTTTCATCCAAAGGTCTGTACGAGACCGCACTGATGACCAGCGCCACGTGCGCAACGTGCACCGAGTCTGACGGGTTGTCAGTCCGTACAAATTGCGCCTCTAAGATGCTTTCAGCGGAGAAGCACGGCCTTCTCCTGGGTTGGATTGGCCACCCGTTGCGACTCAAAAATAGGCGGCCTTGGTTGCGGGGACCCGCATCAAGTTCCTCGTCATTTGCCACAAGACCTGTCCTGCAGCACAGGCTCTCAATCTTGTCCTCACCGAAAACTGTTCCGGTATTCTCGGACCATCTCCCGAACCGCATGGACTTTGCGGCACCATTGGCCTTGTCAACGGTCCCTCGAGATTTGCCAAGCCTTCCCAGCCGATTTTTTCTACGGACGTGCCCTGAGGAATAGAATCGGGCAAGGAAGCCTGTGGCGCCCTCTTAGGACGGTGCCTCGGCGTCGAAGCTTCGAGCGACCCCTTGATGGCGGAAGTTATGAAACTCCGCGCGCGATCGATTTCCGCTGCTGTTCGAAAGGTTAGGGGTGGTCCCAACCTCTCTCTCCAACACATTCGTAAACCTGTCCCCGTCAGTGCGCTTTAGGTCGGGTTTTTTTGGGGGGTCTAAGAAGGACACCGCGCGTCCCATGTTCACAGAACGGGTTGTGATCCGATTTTAGCTTACTAGAGACTTCAGCACTAAAACCCCCTTCTGATCCCTCTGGAGACAACGAAGTCTAGGACGTCCGGGAGAAAAGCCGGGATTGAAAGGGAAGTGGGTAGGGGTCGGAGGCCCAGCAGCCACCCAGGCCGTGTAGATCTATGACGTCGCGGAGCAATCCGCCGCGAGCGCACATAATCTAGAGCCCCATGAAGGGTTTCTTAGCGTTTTAAGTCACCCCCCGATTAAAACAGGCGTGGGGACCTCGAAGCAGCACCTCCATGTCAGCTCCTCGTAGCCTGGTCGGAACCGGTGGCAGGGAAGGGAAGTAGATGGAAATGAGACGCACTGGGCCAGTCGAGGTCACAAGTTGAGAGCCGTTGCTTCCATGTGTTGGAGGGAGGAAGTGAGACTACGTGGTGGTTAAGGCCCCTTCGGACCAGAACCGCCGTCCCACCCCTTCCCACATCCCCCCGCTCGGTCCACTACGATGGCAGATAAACTCTGCTAACGAGAACCTCATTGCGGAGCGCAAGTGGTTTCTCCCAGCAGCATTACATCGACACGATGCTTTTCCAAGAAACTTTCAAGCTCAGCCTTCTTCCCCGCGACTCCGTTGGCGTTCCAAAGTGCGACCGTGAGCTCCTTCAGCACTGGTGGTCCTCTATTTCGGGTGCACTGCCATGAGAGACCAGGTAGAGGATGATGTGCTCCATGACCAGGGGGCACACGGTTACTCCTTGGAGACTCCTGGACCCTTTCCCCAAGGACTCGAAGAAAAGTCCCATGGGTCCAGTCCCGGAATACCCTTGAGTAGCTCAATGCAATTTTTTTAGCTTTGCAGCATCATCCTCTGGTGTGGGGGTTACAGGGGTGACAAGGGGGAAGTTGGGAGTGGAAGGAAAGGGTTGGAAGGGTGTTTGGATGGCAGTGTGGGTTGGGGTAGGGAGAGGAGCGGTCTCGGGCGGGCCTTGACCAAAGGGTAGAACTGGATTCCCCCGTTCAGTTTGGTGGCTTTTGGGAGGTTGCCCGGCCTTAGGTGGAGGGTATCTCTCTTGACAGCACACTGGGGAACGATTGTACCAGTGGCTTATAGGAAGCGCTGGCGCTGTGAGCAGAGGTGGAGTCGTCACGGACGACTCAGACAACATGGACTGTGGCCGGACCGGCAGTAGAGAGGGAGGGTGAAGCGGCCGGGCAAGTGCGAAGGAAAGATACAAGGCTACTGAACAGTGAGGCACATCAATACTAATTTTGAAAATTGGGTACTTTTTTTTCAATCTGATATTGTTCGTTTACATTCTGATATATTTCAATTTTCTACCAAAGAGAAAATTAGTGTTTTATATTAGTTGTATAAATTTTGAATTTTCCCATTTACGAGGGTTCTATTTTAAAATTCCTTTGGGGTTTCAGACTCATTTGAATACTGAAAAGGTCCCTTTACTTACTTGCCAAAGCTCAATTTTCAAACACACCAAGTAGTTCTTTTTTATTTAATTCGCGTCAGTTCGCCCCCCCAATTCTTGGTACCAGCATTCAAATTTCAAATTATCTGTAGTTTCTGTTTATTTGGAGTTGTTTTCTACCCGCTTGCCTGTATTTCAATTTTAAATTATACAGAGAAGTCAATTTTGCTTTAATTTTAGTTTTAACTTATTTGTTGTTACTATTTTCTAAAACATTAATTTTCAAATTTAAACACTCTTATATTTTTCTATTAACTGGTATAATCGCTCTACTTTATTTTAAAATTGCAATTGTCTAACAAACCATTAAGTTTGGTTTTTTAACGGTTACAAAGTAGGCTACCATGAAGGTTGAGCCAATGTCATCACATAATTCTTCTGTATCAGGAATAGGGAAAAAAGCATGTTGGAATGTTTTTTGGTGGTAATTACATCACCTATTTGCGTACACATTAAATAACACCCAGATATAACACATTTATTATACACAAAGAAAGCCTAAATTAAGTATAATCAAATTGCATCACAAAACTATTTAGTCAGAGACAAGTATTTAGTCAACTCATGGATTATAATAGCATAACATATTATTGAAAACCTAAAAACACAAAATATCCCGGGTGACCGAATCAAACCCTCATTGATATAACTGGATGGACATACACATAAACATTGCCAAGGACCAAAGCGTGTGGGGGGACCGATTTAACGGGGGTTTTTTCAATGTTCTTATGCGAAAACATGTCTCCCGATGAAAAAAGTGTTATTGTTTAAAATAGTGAAGTTATTATACCAAACTTTCCTGAACATACATTTACATTAAAGGATATACAATTCGGTTTTAAAAGGTAATACTGTACAAGTACGAATTAAATCTATAACATATTTAAATATATAGTTTACATCAATGTTGCTACAGTCTGCCAAGACTACACTTATAATTAAAAGTAGGGTTCCCAAAATATAAATAAATAAGGTACGGTATCTTAAAACTTGATTACATTTGTTTGAATGACAAACTTTGTGTATTGCCAAAACATTTAAAATATCACTTAGGTTATAGGCTTGTAGAAAGTATTATTATTTACCTTTTTTTAAAAAAAAAAAGTTGGCTCATATCTTTATATTGCTTTTAGAAACCATATTTTGTAGGAAGTTCTATAACTATAATGTAACAAATTTGCTAAAAACTGTATTAACATTTGTTTGAATGACATACTTTTTCTAGAAGTCTTACGTTCAAATGATAATCTAGGTAACACTTGTTATGCTCTTCAAAGCTTTACTAAAATATTTATTTCATTTAACTAATCACACATTGATGTATCTCATATATTCAATCAAATTAATGAATGATAGCAAAATGCCACCATGACTTGTATGGGTGTAAGAGAGAAAGAGATACTCGAAAGTTTCCATCTCTCTAAATAATGTTCTGCAGATGACAGCTCGAAAATTTCAGCCACAGATGTCCATCCAGTAATATTATATAGATCAATGGTACCATTATGAATGACACTCCTATCAACAAACTACATAGAAAATAAAAGTTTGTTTATTTTCATGGTTCATCGCAATACGAGAAAGCGCTGTGATAGCTGCATAGCATTGCTATGAAATTATTATGTGTAATAACAGCTGTTTATTATTGTTTTCGACAACATTATAATCAAATTTTAGCGTAGATGGGCTAGATAAACTATTATTATCTCATTTAAATCTTGTACCAATTGTGATAGATAATTTAAATAAATCATAAACAATTCATTAAGAATGAATTTAGAAAGAAAAGAAAACTATTCATTTTTGTTTGATTTGAGTGATTCATTTTCTTCTTAGGCTGTACTAGACCATTTTTTTTAATCAATAACGTTTATTCAATAGATTAGAATTTTAACATTACTGATATGACAATACAATGATTTTTTTTATCCATTTGCAGAATACATTTTAAAAGATGCCTTTTCCCTTCTCTTAAGAATGTATTTATATCTTTGACTTATGAAATTCCCGAACTTTTTCTTTAACTTGAAAATCAATTACCAAATTCACTTCCACTGATAGTAAACAAATGTAAGATCATGTACGTCTGTCCACTTGGATTGTTCGAACACTTCTAAGCGTCCTAGAAATCTAAAATTTGCAGACCAGTAGAGAGATCACTCTCTATAACCAGAAAAGAACCTAATTGAGAAATTTCAAAATTAGGCTTTTGTAAATTTAAATTCCATATTGAATTGATTATTTTCTACCTAAGGATCCCTATTTTCAAAAGCCTAATTTTGAAATTTCTCAATTGGGTTCTTTTCTGGTTATAGAGAGTGATCTCTCTACTGGTCTGCAAATTTTAGATTTCTAGGACGCTTAGAAGTGTTCGAACAATCCAAGTGGACAGACGTACATGATCTTACATTTGTTTACTATCATGGGAAGTGAATTTGGTAATTGATTTTCAAGTTAAAGAAAAAGTTCGGGAATTTCATAAGTCAAAGATATAAATACATTCTTAAGAGAAGGGAAAAGGCATCTTTTAAAATGTATTCTGCAAATGGATAAAAAAAATCATTGTATTGTCATATCAGTAATGTTAAAATTCTAATCTATTGAATAAACGTTATTGATTAAAAAAAATGGTCTAGTACCAGCCTAAGAAGAAAATGAATCACTCAAATCAAACAAAAATGAATAGTTTTCTTTTCTTTCTAAATTCATTCTTAAGAAATGTTTATGATTTATTTAAATTAATCTATCACAATTGGTACAAGATTTTAAATGAGATAATAATAGTTTATCTAGCCCATCTACGCTAAAATTTGATTATAATGTTGTCGAAAACAATAATAAACAGCTGTTATTACACATAATAATTTCATAGCAATGCTATGCAGCTATCACAGCGCTTTCTCGTATTGCGATGAACCATGAAAATAAACAAACTTTTATTTCTATGTAGTTTGTTGATAGGAGTGTCATTCATAATGGTAACCATTGATCTATATAATATTACTGGATGGACATCTGTGGCTGAAATTTTCGAGCTGTCATCTGCAGAACATTATTTAAGAGAGATGGAAACTTTCGAGTATCTCTTTCTCTCTTACACCCATACAAGTCATGGTGGCATTTGCTATCATTCATTAATTTGATTGAATATATGAGATACATCAATGTGTGATTAGTTAAATGAAATAAATATGTTAGTAAAGCTTTGAAGAGCATAACAAGTGTATAACCTAGATATCATTTGAACGTAAGACTTCTAGACAAAGTATGTCATTCAAACAAATGTAATACAGTTTTTAGCTAATTTGTTACATTATAGTTATAGAACTTCCTACAAAATATGGTTTCTGAAAGCAATATAAAGATATGAGCCAACTTTTTTTTTTAAAAAAAAGGTAAATAATAATACTTTCTACAAGCCTATAACCTAAGTGATATTTTGAATGTATGGCAACTACACAAAGTTTGTCATTCAAACAAATGTAATCAAGTTTTAAGATACCGTACCTTATTTATTATATTTATTGAACCTACTTTAAATATAAGTGTAGTCTTGGCAGACTGTAAGCAACATTGATGATAACTATATATTTAAATATGTTATAGATTTAATTCGTACTTGTACAGTATTACCTATAAAACCGAATTGTATATCCTTTAATGTAAATGTAATGTTCAGGAAAGTTTGGTATAATACTTCACTATTTTAAACAATAACACTTTTATTCATCAGAGACATGTTTTCGCATAAGAACATTGAAAAAAACCCCCGTTAAATCGGTCCCCCCACACGCTTTGGTCCTTGGCAATGTTTATGTGTATGTCCATCCAGTTATATCAATGATGGTGATTCGGTCATCACGGATATTTTGTGTTTTTAGGTTTTCAATAATATTGTTATGCTATTATAATCCATGAGTTGACTAAATACTTGTCTCTGACTAAATAGTTTTGTGATGCAATTTGATTATACTTAATTAGGCTTTCTTTGTGTATAATAAATGTGTTATATCTGGGTGTATATTTAATGTGTACGCAAATAGGTGATGTAATTACCACCAAGAACATTCCAACATGCATTTTTCTATTCCTGATACAGAAGAATTATGTGATGACATTGGCTCAACCTTCATGGTAGCCTACTTTGTAATTTTGATGAATTTCAATTGGTTATATCATGTTTACATGGGCCAAGGCTCTTACATAAACTGTACAAAAAAAAAATCAAATGCGTGGGTACATAAGTTAAGAATTATAGTACATTTAAATTTAGGGGAAAAAGTATTCATACCCTACTAAGGGAGGGATCTACTTCGTTAGGGCTAGTATTAATGTCAGAAACATGTTTTTCTTGAGTTAATACTTGGAAGTACTTCGGAAAGAAAACGGGATTCTCTATTTTATATCTCATAATATGGAAAATTAAGTATTTTTTACCATCCATAGGCCTCACTAAAACAAAAGCAAATATCCTAAGATAGCAAGATTAATATTGTCAAATAATTCTATATATGCCTAATTTAAACAATAAAATACTCTGTAGTAATTGAAAAACGTAAATATTTAAAAGATTGTCACAACATGGCACCAAAAATATTTTAACATAAGCCCTAGCTACACTAGTTAACATTTTATCATTGTAAACCCTCCCAACCATCTTTTCATTTTTTTAAACTCTTCATTTAAGTGTCACAATATTAATTTTGTTATTATTGGTAGATTGAATTTTTGTTGTAGGCCTATTTAGGTCTAATAGGTGGTAAAAATATTTAATTTATGATTTAACATAAAAAAAAATTAAGAATCCCACCCACTTTGCATACTTTTCCGATACACCTCCCAAATCCATTAATATTCACAATCCACATGACCAAGATTAAGTAATACCAATATTAAGATTAGTTTTCCCTTGTATTATAAAAAACTCTGGTGGCCTAAATAGTTAGATTGTGCAATAAAATACATATTTTTTTAAAACAATATTACCCATGCTTACTTAAACTAACCCTTCTTGGGTTTAAGTAGGAAAGGCCAGGTCCTGCTAATTTGCAATAGTTTATAATTAAGATAAATTCTTTTTAAACCATTTGTGAAACACATGTTTTAGTGTAACTTATTTTAATGTTCGTATTTTAAGTAGGCCTACTGTGAGTCTATATTATTACTTTAACTGTATTATATACCAACATGAACTGGAATCTTCATATGGGCTTCATGTAACCATTCTCAACTTTAAATAGCTTTAAGCAAAACAAATAATGGATATTAAAAGATATAATATGAAATGAGTCGTCTCAAATATTAAATCCTTACTTAACACCCTTTAGCTATTTTAGGCTAGTCAAAACATGTAGGTAAGCTATAAATTTCATTTTTGGTTATGGTCACCTCCCCAAATGGTGTCAAAGTGAACAAAACTCGTTTATATATTATAAAATATATTTTAAGAGTTGAGGTGAAGTTCACACAAGAGAAGAGTCCAAATCAACTCTTGCTGTTTTCCCAAATATCACTTCGCTAACGCTGCGTCACTTTGCGAAGACAATAAACTCACTTATATCTCACTAACATTCTTATTAAAAATATTATTAATAGGGGTCTACCTAGTAACAACATTTGAGCTATTCAAAACATTAATAAAAATGAGAAATGTAAAACTTAATTTTCTTTGGATTTTGGAAAATTTAATGTTACTAACATATGACTTTTGTATGATTCTTCACTTACAAAGTTTTAATTCCAATAAATTAAGAGAATTTTATCATTTTCTATATTATTGTTAAAAAATATATGTTATGCTTTGTAAAAATACATATTTTATGTAGTTTTTAAAGATTATAACATATTTATGTGCATTTGAAATAATGTTAGAAAAGTGATGGATTATGCGTAGTCACTTGGTAAAACTAAAAAAAACACAAGAAAAGGTAAAATCAAGCGCTGTTGCTATTATTACTTCTTTAATACATTTTGTGTAATCAGACAATAAATTATCATTTCCCTGAAATTTTTATATTTTTCATATTTTTGAATTTCCTATTTGTCCCTCACTTTGAAAATGACCCATAAGTTGTTGCAAACACTTTCTATATTACAAGGTGACCTGGCGGTCTAGGAGTAAGGTGTCAAAACTTCTGTGCGGGGCTCCGGTGTTAAATCCCTCGGTCCCGGCACAGATTGATCTGATTGACAAACCCTTCCTTCACCTCTGACAAGACGTTTATTAATCACAACTTGTGAATGTGTGGAATGCCAGGCTCCCACCCGTGGTTCGGATTCCACGTTAAACATTAGTCCTTCATTTCATCTCACAATCACCCTACCATTCACATTAGCGTAAGTGCGTACAACCCGGGTAGTAAGACGGGGCTAATAAAAATAATAAATAATTCTATATTACAAGACACACCCCCATGGCAGAATTGTCTAAGGCATCACTCTTGTGTTAGACAAGCTTGCTGAAAACGGGGAGATCAGGGTTCGAATCCTGTTGGGTCTAAAGAAGGTAGTTTTTTCCTTAATAGTTTGCCCTCTTGTTTTACCCAATTTGGGTAGAATTACCTTTAAAATGCTTCCCTTAAACATCCATACCCCATTAGAGTAAATCATCATGAGAACGGTATATGAACAGGTATTTAAGATGCAGGGATAAAAAATATATATACTACAAGTTTTTTAATACAAAATGGTCAAATCTGGTAATTAGGTATTTTTCATATTAGGCAGCTTGATAAACAACTCTCAAAATAGTTTAATTTGGTTTTTTCTTAACAGCTGAAGATTGGGGTTTTCTGCTTCCATTAGCAAATAGTGAACACCAATCTCTTTTTGATGGGGTTTTTCTTCTTTCTGTTAGCTTAGTAGGATGGGGACGCGGCAGTTGGCCTAAAAGGCATTTGGCCTAAAAATGAAACCAAAAGTCCATTTGGCCTAAAAGGCGTTTGGCCCAAAAAGGGGCTTTGGCCTAAAAGGCGGTTGGTCTGAAAGGCAGTTGGCCTAAAAGGCATTTGGCCCTAAAAGGCAGTTGGCCAAAAATCATTTGGCCCTAAAATGTAAATTTAAAACCTTCGGTTATCTTGGGAAAGTAAAAGGTACTGTTAGTTGTTTCATCTGAATATAGATAGCACAACTGATGCAAGGTAGTTACAATATTTCTAAAAACATTGACAAATCCTACATACAACTAGATCAATAGTTCACAAAACACTATATCACCTTTTTATATATAGATTTCCGATATTATTTCCTTGTTAATATATCTCACGGTCAAAAGTTAACGAAAAACAATAAGAAAATCCCATTCTCAGCATCGTTTACGCTCGTTAAAACTATATGCTACATTCAAATTATGGGGACTTTTGACAACTTATTCCGAAAGGCAAAATGAAAGTGGAAACCAATATTCAACCACCCACTTTAAATTTGTCTGAAGTGACCGCCCGAATTTTCGTTTAGCGCTACTGAGTATAATATAAACATATTTTTTTTATCTATTGTATTAATAATTAATATATAAATAATAGTGACGCATTAAATAAAAATTTTTCCAGTAAATATTACAATGGTCATATATATAAATATAAATATAATATTATATATATATATATATATATAAATATATATATATATATATATATATATGAGCACAAACGAAAAACAAACGAATTGGGGAAAAACAGAATTTTGTTACATTGAAATTTAAAAATGTGGCGGGCCCGCTTGAATTCAATTTTTCTACAGGGTTTTGGTATAAGGAAGACTCAAGTTAGCCCGCCACATTAATTGTTCTTTAGATTTTCTAATTTTTTAAAACACAAATGTTCATTTTCGGGCACATATGAACACAAAGGAGCACAATGGATTAAATTAAATAAATTTTGTTATGTTGTGTTTTTCAATATGTGGGGGGCTAGCTTGAGCTCAAGTTGGCCCACCAAATTAAATATTTTCTAAATTGGCCGTTTTCACAGCACAAATGTTCATGTTCGGCACATATGAGCACAAATAGAGCACAAACGATTAGACAAAAAAGGTTTTTTTCAGCCAAAGTGGCGGGCCAACTTGAGTTACGTGGCAAACAGGCTAAATCTTCTCTTTCTCCCCTATCCGTCGCACTCTACAAGAGACTTTGAAGGGTGGGATTAGGGGCATTTTTTCTCCCCCCATTCAATAATAGCAAACGACCCTTTAAGTAAACCCCAAAAAAAAA
>JBCFYV010002420.1:0-39628 GCA_039000515.1 Timema cristinae
ACCAAATAATTGACACAAAAATATGATTTATAATATTATGTTTAAAAACAAAAGCGGTGATGGCTGGATTGTTACCTGACCAAGGAATCCAAAATAGATATCGTAGGTGGTAAACACTTAGAAGCGGTGATCTCATTCTTCACCAAGGGAGACAACATAAACAGGAGATAAATAATGACTTACAACAATCAAGTGCATAGGAGCTGTGATTTCATTCTTCATTAATGAAGACCACATAAAATGGATATAAACAATTGCTGCTTTATAAAAATCAAGTGAGTAGGAGCTGTGATCTCATTCTTCATCAAGAAAGACAACAAAAACAAAATATAAAAATGGCTTTTTTACGACGCTCTATTAAAAAGGACCGGAGATCACCATTTTCACAAAGTAAGACAATATAAAGGTAGGTAAACATTGGCTTCCTGACAACACTAACTCGCATAAGAGCGGTGTTTATATGGTACTTTATTAGTTATTGCATATTACGTCATGATGATCTTATATTTATTATGACATTCACTGAAATTGAAGTTATCATTATCTGAACTCTATCACACATATGCATATATCCTTACACTTAAATACTTTTAAACATTAATTTTTCATTATTTTAATATAATTTTTAAACGTGAATTATAATATTTTATGATTGTGTGATGTTTTGCTCACTAGGCTCGAGATTATAATTAGTAAATTTAGATTTTTTCCTATTTTTTTCTGCTTTGGCATTCAATAAATATTATGGATCTAGTATTTTCAATTTTCGTTTTGTCCTACTATCAAAAATCTCCGGTAGCATATATTGCATAAAAAAATCTCGTAGGTTTCATTTGCATTATATTGTTCCATAACTCCAAATTTTTTGGAACACTCACCACATAAAAGTCTCTCCCTGTGAGAACAATAAAATCACAATATTCCCTTCCGGTTATATTTAGTTGACCTTGTATCTGGTAATAATATAATATTTGTGATTTTTTCTAAGTGTAAGTACGCCTTTATTTATCTCTAAACAAAAATCCATATAGCAGTCATTACTGTTGCCAACTTATTCCTTTTGAGAGCTTGACTCGGTGGAGGTTTATTAGCCATTTAAAATTAAACAAGTATTTGTAAATGTTAAGGGTGATGGCAATTTTGCCTTAATTTTTTAGCTATAACAGAGACATTCGAACTCCTATCAGAAATAATTGGCCATAAAAGATGGACGTTTTATGGAGCGACCAAGTGTATCTACGTTACTAAAATCGCTAATCGAACCCTTCTACTAGGGATGGTTTGTGAAATCACAACCTGCTCCTTTGTCACTGCTCATCTGACGTCACATTCACAACCTGTTCCTGACATACAAAAGGAGCTGTTCCTTTTTTTCACTTGTCCACGGATCAAATACGCGCTCTAACAGGTCCGGAGTAAACTTGTTTCTCGTCTCTCTGTCACAGGTCCTGAGCAACCTTGTTCCTTTATGCTCCGGAGTGTTTTGGAGCAGTCGTACAGTTGAAAGGAAGTGGATACTTGGTTTTCTTGTCACAGTGCTGAGATCAAGTCTGGTGCAACCTTACTTATCTATTATAGGCCTAGTTTAGAGTTGGTTTGGAGAGTCACAAATGAGTTTTGAAGAGGAAAGCTTTGGTAGTACAAAACGTTATTTCCACAATAAAAGCACACTCTGTGATGTATTCTCACAATAAATTGTTACGTTGATGATTAACATTGAAGGGACTCTCTGGGTGATAAAATAATTTAAGGCAAGGGTCAGCAACCTACAGTATATTAACTGATTTTATCTGGCCCACAAAATATTTAGCAAAAATAATTTGTTCAAAACATGGACCTAATACCTAATTACTACATGAGAAATATAAAATTGAACTTTTTTGCTTTATTTTTTCTAAAATTAGCCAAACATTTTTTAAACCTATTATGTCCTGCAATATCCATAATGTTGCCAACCTCTGGTCTCTGGCTTCACTTTCGCACTAGACTGGACTGCCGATGACAGGGATATCAATGTTCTATTGTGGTTGGGTGCACTGAGGTTGATATTTCCTAAACGTTTTCAACTCTCATTCTAAACAAATGTGGGTACACTTCCTCTAGAATCAACCATCTTCATCCCAAACACATTGGCGTAGTTAGCATAAATGCGTGCACCCGAATGGGCAGTAGACGCAGTGCTTAAAAAAACTAGGCTGTGAGTAGGTACGAATATAGTGACTGTGACAAAAAGGAGCGGTTATTAAAATATTTCAATTAACATTCTACCTATAAAAATATTTATTTTTATTCATCCAAAGCACAATATTGGTGCAATTTTTACCAACCATTGTGAACACAAGATATTTTAAAGGAATCACTTCGGCAACAGCGAGTTTCCTTCCAGGGCACAGACGAGGTATACATCAGACCCACCCGCAGCCTCCAGGTTAAAATGGCAGTACTCAATGGAAATAGAATGAGTCTTTCAACACGAGGATCGCTAGGTACCATCAAGGGGCCTAAAATAATAGCTAATTTTAAACATGGGTTCACAAGAAAGAGGCCATAAATAGCCATCTCAAGTCAATTGGCTGACTTCCACAAAAACTAGGTTCAGGTAGTGACCCAACCCACTCGTCACATAATCCTACCTTACAAATAGCTTAAGCAGATGCCCATTACGATTATAATGGTCCATTTATGACGAACATGTTAAAAGGGAGTTGTTTAACAACTGCACATTTGGAAGTGCTTTTATCACTGAGTACTGACACTAGCTATTAGCTAACCAGACTGTTAATGGACTCAACCTGGCTCAAGTACCACAGCGAAATTTCCGTAAGGCTGAGGTATCTGGTATAAGTCTGGTATGTGGACTGGGGCAATAACTTTCTAGCAACGTGGAAAATAAAACCCAACCCCTAATATGAGAGTCGCTAGCACCTACACAATAGAACCATAAAAAGCTTTCAAGTAATGTTGGTTGTTTACCTCTTTGGACCACATAGGGCACGGCCCGCGGGGAAGTTGTTTGGTCCATATTTTATGAGGTGACCAATGGGAGTGTTTCCTGAGATTTAAGGGTGTTAAAGTCTCGGAACTTTTTACATGGCTCCAATTAACAAATTCTGGCTGTGTTATAATTTCAAAAATATTTTATTTTTAATATTTTTAAATGTTATCATATCGACGTTTTAATTAAAGGAATCTCGCTTAACACACTTTCGTGGGCAGTAGCTTATTACCTTGACTATCCTTTAGCGAACTCTTACAGGACTTTTATGTATTGTCTCCTTCCCCTCTTCCGCCCTCTTCAACCAGAATACTCCAAATTCTCATTCTTTCAACAATCCCTTCTCCTTACTCACCCAAAAGCAGCAACAAATAATCTCTCTGTTGGTCTGTCCAGTGACAGCTTGGAATAGGGAATGGGGAGTTAAGGACATGTAATTAGTAACCGAAAGGAGAGTTAAGGACATGTAATTAGTAACAGAGAGGAAATTCATTGCCTAAATTGCAGTACTGTAAAATGTTTTCTTCTTTTCGCAGTTATATGGTAGAAGGTATGGATGGTGAAAACTGCTCCTTTAGTGGAGCACGAGCAATCTACTACTGCTCCACCACTGCAACTTTGTTTCTTCAATTAATCTCCAATTTTCCGAAAGTGCTTAGGCCTATAACTTTTTTAAATATGTATTTTTTATATTTAATCATAGAGAATAATATTGCATTTAAAGGGTAATTTCAAGCCCTTAGCTTGGGAAAATTTGCAATATCATTCGGTTAACATGAACAAACTTATTATGTTTTATATTGACGGAATATAATTATATACATGAACCCTCTTTTAAAATGACGACTATTATTGATTGAGATCTTCCATCATATGTGTATTGTTCAAATGGGTGACATTCTTGGCTAGTCTAGACTCACATGACCGCTCTTAATGAGACGGCACTGCATATTGAATAAACTATTAATATTAGAAATGTCATAAATTTGGATGGGATGTGTCCTTTGGTTAACATGTTTTGATATTCAATATTAACACACAGGTAATAACTTAATCTCGGATTTATCATATTATATTTAAGGTAATCTGACACATAAACCTTGAGCGATATAATAACAAGAGCCGTTGTAAACATTCAACGCCTGAATATTGATAAGTTTACTCGGGATACAAAAAGGTATTTATATATGGATTTTGCAGTCAAAAATTATCAATGTTGTAAAACGAATCCAATGCCAATAACATAATTTACAATGTGTAGTTACGTTGATAAGCGATCTATAGCAAATCCTCTTTCACACAACACCCTGTTCAACAAAAATGTTATTTCAAAAATGTTGTCTTTTGTAAACCAAATACAAGTTTTAACAATAGAAAACTAATAATTTAATAACCGTAATAGTACCAAATAAGCAATTTTTAATCTATTGGCATATTTTATTTTCAGGAACTTTCTATGAAAACTACGAAAAATTGAGTCTATGTATTAGTAGTTTTATAATTATTAATATTTCTATTTAAAGAATAATCAAAATATAACTTTTACCAAATTAACTAAATTTATGTCAATTAAGTGTGTGCTATGTGTGCTAGAATCCCGAAAATTGTGATTCCTGCACAAGTACCCAAAAGTCGAGTGAGATCTGTTGTAACCTCTAAAATAATTTTTGAGAAAAATTGGAAAGTTTTATAATTTATTTATCGCTGGTGACCTGGTGGTCTAAGGTTAAGGTGTCAAACTTCTGTGCCGGGGGTCCGGGGTTCAATCCTCGGTCCCAGCACAGATTTATCTGATTGCCAAACCCTTCCTTCACCTCTGACAAGACGTGTATTAATCTTAACTTGTGAATGTGGGGAAGGTCAGACCTCCACAGTGGTTCGGATCCCACGTTAAACTGTAGGTACTCCATTTCATCTCACAATCACACTAGCGTGAGTATAACCAGAACGGGTAGTAAGACGTGGTGTTAATAATAATATTTATCACTTTTAATTAAAAAATAATCAAAATACCGTATTCTATTCAAACAACAGGAAAATTCTAGCCTTAATAAGTAATGATCTGTGTTAGCTGCAAGCAAAACGGCGCAATACCAAAATAACAATATTTGCTTCAGTCTTTAATATACAGCGTTTATATACATACAATTTAGAATGAAAGAAAACTTGCTAAAGCCTACTAAACAAATCTATTTAAAGCACTATTCTATTCTATATTTTATGACCAACATATTTCTTAAATTCAAATATAAATATAATACTTCCCTAGTTTAATAGAAATTAATAAACCAAGTGGATATGCTTGATTCTATTTCCCTTACATGAAAAGTAATATATAACATTACAGACGATGACTGAGAATTTAAATTCCCAAAACTAATTCAAAATTAGGGAGTTGGAATCTCTTATTCCTGATTTTGCCTGATCTAGTATATTATTTCACGAACTCAAATTATACCAAGAGATATACTACATTTTATCAACCACTGTTTACCGTACATGGCGCTTCGTGATTAAGATTACCCATAACCCACAGTGCGCAAAAAAGGGTAGAGTGCATTCAAAGGACAGTAGATTATGTGGCAGCATACAGCATTAAACCACTCTTACTCTTGTTCATGATAGTCACTTAACTTATCTCGCTGAAGGAGTCCATGATTCCTGTTATTCAGAACAAAAATATATGATAAACTTAAATTCTATTTTTATTAAAAATTGTGTTCAACTGTTGCATACCATTACCTACTAAAGGAGGGTATGCATAATAACACAGCAGGGAATACAAAGGTAATAGCAGTTTATTAAATAACACTTAGGAACATACATAAGCATAGAAAATAGTAGTTCATGTGGTTTCAGTTAATTGATAAATTGGGTATATCTTGGAACAAGAGTATCTAAATAAATGAAACGGCCAAACATCAGACTGCTAGCCAATAGGGTCACTGCCAGCTCGCAGTGTACCTTGGACGGAGCACTATGAGAAAATGAATAATATCTTTAATTAATTTCTTGATGCGAGTAGCGTATAGTAATTATAAATTAGCCAATCAAGTAAGATAATTAGTAGGATGCAAGAAAACTACCCGTAAATCGGGTCCATACATAACGAATACAGAATTAGGCATTGTAAAGATAAATATCACAACAAGAGTGGTAGACTAATTAAGTTCCCTTAGATAAGCTCATTAGCTCATACTGACCTCTGCTACCGCCGTACATAAAAGTTCTGACAACAACTTATTGTTTAATCAGCAATGTATTGCCCTTCAATAATAAATTATATACTGCGCGAACGTCATAGCCACAATACAGGGGAGCTAACCAAATTCCACTAGTACGCAAATATTATGCCCCAATTGGGGGATCACAGAAATAGCCGTGGTAGACTATTGCTGGGCTCACGACAAAACCTTTACAATAATGGTGTATTCAGAATGAAGTTCAGCATCTATAAGCTCTTGGCTTAAGAAGCCCGTCTAAAGGCACAGAAATGCAAACAACACAGCGAGCCGTTACGGCCTCGCGTAGATAAGTCAAGCCAAAAGGTGGCACAATAACAAGACTAAATAAGTTAAGGTTAAATGGGCCAATAGATAGGCCTGGCAGACCCAATTAGGTCAACAATAATGTCTGGTAACTCCCAGTTACTGTGGGCTTACGTTCCTCCTAGCTATCCTGCAGTAAGGGCAGCGTCACAACTAACCAAACGCTGTAGCGTTACTAAATTTAACTAAACCCAGCAAGCGCATCCTAAAAATATTATCAATTCACAAAGGGATACAAGCCGGTAAATTAAGAACATCAATTTTTAAGCCTATCATGAATTCATACTACCAAATTTGGTTCACGCAACCAACTACTCCAAGCTGGCTAGTGTTTTTAAGGTAGGCATTCCCATGGAACTAAGTACACATTACATACTATCTCACAAAACCAACAGTAGGCTCTGAGGGAGCCTAACTAGAATATAATACTATTTTTGCAGGCCTGACTAACTAACAATCATAGCTAAACAAAAGTTAACTCATTTAACTCAATCAAGTACCACGCATAGATTAGAGCGAAGTAAGTTTGACAAGGACTATAGTATCATCAAATGATTCAGTTAAACCAGCCCATTGGTCGGCTGTAACAAAACACTATTCCAAGCTAGTACTTCTTTATCCTAATTCTGGCGGTAGGGCAGTCCAAGTGCTAGTTGTGTACCCACAGTTGAAGGATCTGATGATTGCATACCCGCTGTTAAAATAAAAAATGTTCAGAGAAGAGGACGAAATTTTAGTTGTAGTGGTGGATAAGCACCCATCAATTTTTTACATATCTTTTCCAGTGTTCCGGGACCAACATGTGAAGGACAACACATGGAAAGAGATCTCAGGGATAGTTGGTCGATCAATTTAGTATTTTTTTAATCCCCACTATTACAAAAAACCAAATAACCCGGAACATTAAATAAAACACAATTTAAATCTCTGATAAATGAGAAATGATCTGCACTACACATAAAATTAGCCAAGACTGGCGACCGAGAGACGCAGCTAGGGAAACAATGTATCCCTCGTCTGCGACACACACCCCAAATCTGCGGTCGCAGACGCTAGACGCGAGATGCAAGACGCGTTGAGGGAATCCTACCTTTACTATTTAAAACTATCCTAACAAGCAGTCCAAAATTGAATTAATATTACTTGTCCCCCCAAAAAAATAGGTGTTTTCACGATTGACTTGGTTACGTCTTGGTGTCGAGTGTTTTTGACCAAGTGGTTCTAACCAAGGTGGAGTGCGAAAACGATTTTGAGATGTTTTTCTTAAACAAAAATGGTGGTTGAGGTAGAGTAGATCTAATAGCTTTTTAATTTTATTCATAGTTAGATTGGTGCTTATTTTGACTAGTCCTAAAATGTACACAAAATGTCAAGCTAAACATATCTTTCCAAAAATAACCTTAAGAAAATATGAGATACGTATATAATATTAGATAGGCCTGGATCATATAGTCTACAGTGCCGCTGCGTGTGAAGTGAGCACCCTGGGCAGCCTTGAAAGAAGCGCCCCCCCACCCCCCAATACCCAACACTCACACCATCTCGTATTTACACCATAATTCTAAGGGTTATTGTAATGGAGAAAATAACAAGTGGCGCAACCTTTATTGTGCAGAGTATCACCGATCAAAAAACCCTTTTTAGGTCATCCAAAGGTTATGCTTCGCACTTTTTATTTATGTTTTTAGCTCAAATAGTCATAATTAATTCATAACTCATACCTGCCACCTGACACCATGGCTGCTAGGTCCAGCCCAGGAGTACATATCATTTTTTTTATTATTGAATAACAGGGTTAAATAAATATGTTTGAGTATAAATACGGTACTTTATTCACACAATTTGAAAAATCGAAAATAACACATTATAAAACTGTTGTTGCATAAGTGAAATGTTCAGAGTATTATTACCTGGTCATTCACTATTCACTTTAATATAACATAATTAATACAATCAACATATTTATTGATCTGTAGTCTAAATGTCTGTAAATTCAATGAGCCAGCCAATTTATTAGAAGATAGTGGATAGTGGAGAGAAGGAAAAGGTTCATCACAAGGCCTGTGACTCACGGGCTGTGAGATGAACGAATTCATGTCGTAGCGGTGCCACCGGTTTACACTTTACCGATTTAATTACACTGATATTTACAACACAACACATTGAACAATTTTATTTTCTATGTTTACAAGGCGTATTTTAAAAATTTGGCAACATTATCCGTTGGAATCTGATCTAATGCCCTTATAATATATTCAATCTTTACATATTTAAAACGATTTATTATTATAAATGGATACGAGGGGCACCTACCGGCGCCCCCTGGTTCACGGTACCCAGGTCGTTCGCCCCTCTCGCCCTCTCCCCCCTTGCGGTGGCCCTGGTACTCAGTTTTATCCATAATCAAACGGTTTTTAATTCCTACTTACTTTCATGTATTTCTAGCTAGCCCTCTCCCCCCCCTTGCGGTGGCCCTGGTACTCAGTTTTATCCATAATCAAACAGTTTTTAATTACCTACTTACTTTCATGTATTTCTAACTAGAAATTGCTATTCATTTTAATTTACAAAAACTTAAAATGCATTGACTACGAAGTTATATACTCGATTAGACCTAACATAATAGGTGATGCTGTTTTGAAATTGGCGCACAAATTCTCGGCTTATTGGTTGTAGCTATACTCTTTAATCTGGTCAAGGAAAGCGTTACCAAGCTGAGCTCTGGTATCGTCTTGGTCGAAAGCATTTAGTTAACGTTTAACCGTGAAAACGCTCTGGTCGTAAACAACGATACCAGGTCAATCGTGAAAATTCGCCCAATATTGCATAAGCTTCTCAGAATCTATCTATATAAATACACCCCACAAGGTATAGGGTATATTGGCCGTAAGGTCAAATCAAGTATGAACCGACAATTATGCCGTAAGCGAAAAATTTGTTAATTCTAATTCCATAAGGGAACTTAAATATTATTATAAAGATAACCAAACCTTGTCAAAACATATTCCAGACAGTAATTTAATAACTTCACATAAATTATGCTGATAAAATAATTACAATATTTAATTTTTACATTATTTTATGGATGGCCATTTTCAGTGTAGCATTGTGTTCCTTATTGCCGCCAAAAGTGCCATACTTACAACTCTGCGGCCGTGATTTATCGTCTAATATCCTGGGTGAGGTGGTAGAGGAAAAAGGAGGAGGGGCTACAAGCAGAGGAAGTACGGCCTCTCTGTCTCTCTCTTGCTACTCAGGAAACAAGCCACGTCAGCACAACTTCTAGGAGTTGGTGGAATGCTGGAGTATGTTCTAGTTTATTCCAGAAGGTACCAGATGGTTTCTGAACGTGCCCGACTATGGCATCTTAGGTGTGTTGACGTCATTCAGGCTTGCGAGATAGTTGAACGAGGATACTCGTCCGAGTCGGATGAGTCTTAGCTCCGAAAAGTTTGATGGGATGTAAGTACCATTGAATTGGTGCAAGGCGTACACAGGGTAAGATTATGGATCATTTAGGAACCAGATATTGTCATCATATTAAATTATTATTTAGGAATTATATATTGTAGAAATTTCCCAGTGTAATAAACTATTATCAAATTAACTAATATAATCTTGTAGCATTTTATAAAATCTTGAAGCATATACAAGATGTTACAACACTTTAGGCCTAATGAATTTAGGATACTAACGGGTACCTGACATGATCAAAACCAAGCGTAGAGGCAAATGTATTAGGTCGAGTAAAGTCTATATTTTCAAAACAGGGGGTATGGTTCTCTAAAGTTGTTGGATATCCGATGATTGAGGGTCTCAGATTCCAGTTTCTTTTGTAGTTATCGGTTAAACGCCTCCAGGGGAGCCTTAGGGTATGGTTTACTCTTTCTCTCCACAATAGATCTTCTGATTGCCTTCATCAGTGTTTGGTATAGAACGTAGTCAGACTTAGCAGCCCAATATACCATTCTTCTTCATGACTCTCTTATACTAATATGATGTGAGGGAAGTAGTTCTTTGTCAGATTCGAGCTATGGTCTGTCAGCGTGTCACAGACATGTTTAATTAGAATGAGCTCCAGCAAGATTATTTACACTTAGGAATGCTAGAAACAAAATATCCACAGATTGTAGTGCTGTACTCTTGGTATCATGAATGATTGTAGATTATGGGTATTCCTCTGAAATATTGCACGAATACGAGGGGAGGTCTTCAATCGCCAAAATTTTCAAACTACTCTACCTGGCCTTTATGTTATTTATAAGCTACCCCAAGCATACTCTTACCGCTATGCCTATCGAGATTGATGATGGTACACTCTAAAGTGAGGAATATTTAATAATATAACATATTTAAATAAATACGTTTCGGTAAGGGGTCGTCTAGGTATCACGTCAATCAGTTTTTTGAGTACGGAAAAAGATACATCTCTTTACTCATACATATTTTTTTAGCACCATGTCTTACAACCTGTTCAGGTTATGCACGTATGTACTAATTACCCTAATGAGTTTTGGATAAGGAAGTTTGAATCTAGAGGAAGTGTACCCAAATTTACGTCTTGGGAGAGTGGAAAACCATTATTGGAAAACCTCCCTCAGTACGCCAGACCAGGATTTGAATCCCGATCTACCTGTCATCAGCAGTCTATTCTAACACGAGAGTGACGCCTTAGACTATGTAGCCACCAAAGCAGGTCCCTGCGATGATAGTGTGAATTTTGACATGGTGTTTCATAAATTTAAAGCTCGTTATGTTGGAAGAACAATGCAATATTGACTCAGTTGAAAATACGACATCAAGGCGTCGATATCAATATTATTTGGTCATAGTATATACACGTATACCACCGGCACCAAGTCAGATTCAAAACTGACTTTGACTCCTCAAAGACATTTCTATGTTGGATATACACGTCTTGTCAACATTGATAAACCAGTTGAAGGAGGGATAGCCTGTAGCTAGGTCTATGTCAATACAGATTATAGTGTGCATAGTAATGAACAGGTACTTTTTCTCAACAATGTTAATGATGCAGTCTCGAAACGAATGGATGCTCTGGTTGAGAATATGGAGAAGGATGGAATAAAGACTGCAAACTTTGAAAGGATCAGCAGGCAAAGTTTGAAAGAGCTATTAAGTACATGTAATCGTCAGGAAGAACGTGTTGTCTTGCTGGATTCCTTGAGTTTTGAGCTTAAGAAGTTGGAAGAGTCTATCGCTTAACAGAGAGCGATTTATACAGATTTGTATAATATAATCGGAAGAGAGATATTATGCGCTAGAGTAACGGGATATGATTGCTATTACGAATCTTGCGGCTTATTCCTACGTAATATCGGATGACCGGCACTTAATACCGATGCTGCATCTAGAATGTACGTGCATGTGATGAGTTGTAGATGTTTCATATACATATACTTGGATTCTAAGCCTAGTATAAAAGATTCAAAACACCTTTAGCTGACTTTAACAGGATGGACTGAACTTACGTTCAAGAAATCCGGTGTGGTTTTATTGATACCCATGAATATGAAGAGGGTAATTTGCCTAGTGAACCGTAGCCCTGTCGGAACCTCACCCTTCAATGTTTCAAAAGGTGAGGCAATATCTTTCAAGATAGACAATATTAAGACAGTACTTCTAACGCTGCATGTAGAGCTATATCATACATGTGTTTGAATATAACGTATGTCATACCCATCATGAGTGACATGCATAGTTAACACCATGCAGACGAAGGTTGAAAAAGAATTCATGAAGGCAGGTAAGCTTATTAAACTAAAGTATAAACAGTTGTGTGATGTGTGGCATGGATTTTAGGTTGCTGCCCATGAAACATTTAAACTTAAATATGGTGAGATTTGTCGCTGTAAGATATATAGAGATGACGTTTGATAGATCCGAACCTGATAAGATGTTGCTTGAAATATCTGAACCTGAAGAGATGCTGCTTGAAAGACATGAGACGGTTCAAATAAGTGGGAAAGAGGATGGCTCACCTTTAGGAATGTTTAAAATACATCTGTTGAAGACCTACCTAAACCCGTAACGCTCCTGCTCAGATATAATTTAGGACGAATGCTATGGTGATAACATAGCCACGCTAACAGTTACTCGCATCTGGTTTTACGAAGCTGATAGAAATATACTTCTAAATACTACCAAAGTCCCTTACATTATGAGACTATTAGAGTTACTCTTCAGAAAGGAGCAGACGCATTATACTAAGGAAGATGTCGAAGTCTACAAGTAAATTCTAGAAATTTCAAGTCGCTTGTTGGACCAAAGTATTAACACATTATTATGCCACTGTTTGGAAATGAGCTTGATGGGGAAGGCATGTTCAAGGTTAAGAGAGGAATAGGAGTCCATTATACCTGATGGGATGAGCCAAATGAGTTGGTTTATCAGTTATGTTTCTTCACGCATCAACATAGGCCGACTATTCATCCCATTAGAAGGAGTGTAACATTTCATTACATTGTGTTACAATAGGACCCGCCCCATGCTGACATTAACGCATAGCTCTCAATAAATCATACTACCCACTCCAATTATACCGACACTAATAGGATCCCTACTATGGTAATCTTCTCTATTGTAGTTGACGTAGGTTAGTACGAAATAATAAAACATTGCTGAACAATATATTTTCACTACATAATCTAATTCAATATAATTAAATTGTTCATGTACTTACCAATTGAATCTTCTAACACTAGTAACCACCAAGGCTGGCCGACACCTAGCATCCTAGATTGACGAGTGGGTCGGGCGAGCTACGATGTTCCTACAAGACGTAGTACCCACACTCCGATTCTGCTAACGTGCAATGGGCCATCCAACATTGAAGACAACTGGAGAATAACTATTCACCTGTCCTCTGATGGTAGAAAGATGAACTACTTTCAAAACATCAGATGATTGAAGAAATAGGCTGTAAACTGAAGGAGCCATATCAACAAGATGTGTACGTGACTTTTTGAAGCCACCATTGACGTCACCAAGCGTGTGTTCAGTTCTCCCACCTTCTTTCTATTGCGACGAAACCCCACTATAGAATAGGCTGTGCATGTATGCCAAAATGACTATCTTGATAACTACGACCGACGAAGGATCATTGTCTTGAACCTGGACAATGGCAGAATAAACATTTGTATTGTATCGGAATCTTAACTATGGTGATTCGTTTATTGGACTCTGATTTATTTTCAACTTTTAGTCATATTTTTTGTAGTATAAAAATTAATATTCTTATTTCTAAATCTAACTATTTCTTTACCTGATCATTCAATATAAAATGAGACTATATTTTGTAAGTCGCCACTTGGGCGCTAGAGTCTTTTGGAGAGTTCAATCATTTAGGTAGCCACAATTATTAATTCTTTTGAAATTGAACCAGTTAAATGTAAAGTGTTTGAAATTGTGGATAATATTATTTATATTTTGTAAACATCGAGGTGACATTTCTTAATTTTATTTGCACATTGATAAATCGTAAAGTAAAGTAACCTTCATTATTATTTTAGTATTAATTATTAATTTAATTAACTTTTGTGTATTTAATCATCTTTTTTCTAAGTTTGTTCTAAATAGGACATTTACATTATTGTTTATTAAAGGAAATACTGTTTAGTTTCCTAATTCTGAGTCTGGATCAGATATAAGGCGGAGTTTTACTAAAGTTTGTTAGCCAAATTCTCGTGTTATGTAAATTCTCTTATATAAGATTTACTGGTAACGTTAACGTAATTTGAAGCCTTTGTTCTTTTTATACAAAGACACATTTTGTAACAGTTTCTAGGTGCCCATTAGGCCCTTATATAGAAGTTGTGTATCATCCTGACGGGTGATATTATTATTAATATATTGTATTAAATTCAACCTATAATGTTGTTCTGTCTCCTAAAGACTGAACCATCAGAATATTGAATAGATTACCAATTTATAACTTTCTTGTAAATATCTGCGCAACTTTAAAGATATAAAGTTATTGTATATTATTTTGATTTGTATGTCATATTTCCAAAACGATCATTCCCTCATCCAAAAAATTTAAAGTTGGTGATATTGTTTGCATCAGCAAGCATAAGGATGTTTTCGCTAAGGGGTGTACAGCAAACTGGTCTACAGAATTGTTCATGATACGTGAAATCTTCGTGACGAACCCTAGAACGTACCTGCTCGAAGATAAGAAGGGTAAATTTATACTTCAAGGATTCTACGCTAAGGAGCTGAAGAAAACATTCCAGCCAGACGCCCATCGGAGGAAGGCAAGGCAATGATGGAGGTGATCTTGTGACTTTATCTCTAATTGTTAGGTACTGACATGTCTAACAACCATGGAGGTTGGGATGGGGAGATGGTGGGTGGTCATAACGTATTGAACCTTACTAGGAAATTAATTTATCAAAAATGCTCAAAGAATTATTTAAGTAGTTGTGTGGAAATATTGCTCTACCACAAAAACTAGTAAATTATCGTTACGGGGTCTGGTTGTGGGATCCAACATTTTGAATATCCATCTCTAGCCGTAAGGTTTATGGACGACCATCTTGAATTTCCAACTTGTTCAAATATGTCCGAACATGTCCAAATATGTCCGAACATGTTCAGACATGTAAATCAATCAATCACTCACTCAATCAATCAATAAATCACTGGCCAATCTATTAATCACCTGCCATGTTCAGACATTTTAATACATGTCCAAACCTGTTCGAACAAGTTCAGTAGTAGAAATCGACTGGCATCTTACAAAAAACCGGGGGATTCACCGCTTTGGTTTCTAGGTGTTAGATCCACCATCTTGGATTTCCACACTACGCTGTAAAGTATTTGGCAGCCATGTTGAATTTCCACATCACTCTGTAAGATTTTTGACAACCATCTTGTATTTCCAACTTGTCAGGACCTATAGGAATGTGTTGGAATATGACACTACCTAACAAAAAATTCAAAATTCTAACAAAAATTTAAAATGGACTCTTTTATCTTAAATGGGCTCCAAACGCGTATGGGTGCCACAAAATATGGCCCAGATACATATATGCTACACAACTAAAATACCTATCCAAATAGCGTTTTGTTCACACTGTTTTGTTCACTGATGAGATAGCATGTTGCTACATGACTTAACCTGTTTCCAGAAAAATAAAGCTTATAACAAAACAAGTCCCGTCATGATTTGCTAAATACTGGGTTAACTGGCAACAAAAAAAAGAAAGAGAGATAAATATATTCTAAAATCCTGTTATTTGGTCCGAAACTCAGAATAAATTTAACCCCACCAAATTAATTCGAATGTATAGAGTTTTATTACATGTGGGCTAACGATTTGGTTATTTGGAGTCTTTCGTCTACTTGCCTTCCAAATTTCCATTTTATACAAGTCACCCATTTTTTTAAATATGTTCTGAAATTTCCCATCCGCCTCATTACCTCCCACCGCCTCCAATTCACTATCCCCATGCTTTATTCTATCAGTTTTGGAGTTTATTTCAGGGGTTCGGGTTCTATTCCCCCCATTTTACTGGCATTTATTTTGGAATACAAACTTTTTTAATTGAATGTTTGGGGTAGCTTTGATATTTTCAACCTTTTACCATGATAAATACTAGTTTATTTAAATCTAAGCTTTAAAAATGTTGAGGTACTGTAACTATACAATCTTCGTATTGTTAATTGCTACCCCACCCAACCTGATTCTACACGCTTCATCACGTATAACATACTACCCGCTCCTTAATAACTCCGACGTAACCTATAATAGTACTATTCACTATTATAGCCCAATGCAGCCCTAACATCACACATCAAATAAACGTTCTTTATTCATTCAATATTGTCTGTCTACAAAACGAGTTGTTCGTCACGTACCTTGAATCTCCAAGCTGACATCACTAGAATCCTGCCAAGTCAAAACGGCCCGGCTGGGTCGCGGACGACTACAAGAAATGTCCAAAGCTGTAACCGGCCCGAGAAAAACATTATGACTAAACGACGTTCCTGAGGGTCAAGCTGACAAATCATATCTGCGCAGTGTTGCCACCTGGGGGAAGACCATGGCGACCGTCTCTTAGCAACAGACGCTTCCAACGGCTGTCGAGAGAGGTCAACTTCAAATATTCATGTTTTGCTGCAATGCGTCGGCTGACGGCCAATCAGAGACCAGGAAGAAAGAAGAGACTGATGTATAATGACGTAATGCCTGTGGTTACGTGACTGGCTTGAATACGAACTTTCCCCCCTTGTTTTGTGTGCTAGATTCAGAAAGAGTATATTTAAGAGTATGTAAAATGTATATGGACAGAGCATTGCCAGGGGGCATTGCTGACAGATCATTGCAATATATCATTGCAACAGAGCATTGTATGACAGCGTTACGTGTATGGAGGTCCTGGAGGAGGGACCAGGGAGTTTGGACCGATTGGTATCATTAAATTTCATTTATAGAAATTGCATCATAGGTATCAGGGTCATGGAGGATGGACCGAGAAATTCATTCGTTTAATAGAGATAAACTTTTTTATTTGCTTATTATGTATCAGGGTCATGAAGGATAGACCGGGAAATTTAATTTGTTTAATATAAATAGACTCTTTTTTATTTGCATGTTAGGTATCAATGTATCAGGGTCATGGAGGTTAGACCAGGCTGTAACTATGCTTTCAATATTATTTAACTGTTTTCTAGGATATTAGGCGTGTCGGGAATGAAACCCGTATTTATAATTTGGCGTGTCTCTGGTCAACGCAATGGGGCGATTGCGCCTGGCTTTAGCTTTGTTTACTCTTCAAATATTGTTTAGGTGTCAGTATGATTGTCATACGTTGCAAATTGTTAGAGTTAGTTATCAACACTTTGTTGGTATACGCTATTTTTAGCGTTTTATTCTGTGTCCATTTTATTTTATCGATTTATACTTTGAGTTAATGTAAATTGATGGACTTAAGATATAATTGAATATAATTGTTAATTTAAATTATTACCTTAAATTTTGTTGGAAAAATTTGGTGTATATTTATTATACTATCATTCTGTAATATGATAGCAAAGACCGTAAGTCAAGTTTAAGAAGTTAGTTTTCAAGATGCAATGTTTTCTTTATGGATAGTAGCTACTAGGAAGTTTGAATTAAGGCCATTATCCTCTTGTCTATTTGGTTTTTTGAAGATGATTAAAGTATTCCTGATTTAAAATATTTGCTCTTTAATTTGTTGATGATATTTCATGTATGCACATCCCCCCTTTCCCGTAGTTTTAAGGGCCTTTCCTACAGGGACAGTGGAGGGTGTTGCAGTACCCCAATTTTATCAACCCCTATTTAGAAATTAATTCTTTTTAGATAATTATTTGGGTATTTATAGTCAGCTCTATTTCTAGAAAATTTTATTTCTCAATAGTACCTAAAGTTTTTTTTACTAATATTGATCTGTACCCTAATTCCCGGAGTTTCATTTTAAAATTTGAAATCATCACACTCTAATGAATATTTAGAGCGGTCCTTTACCTTCATGCCAAATTTGAATTTATATCGCACTGATAAATAATTGTTTATATCTATTTTGAAAATTTTGATCCCCTCTCCAGCATTTCACTCGTTTTAACTTTAACATTTCATATAAGACTACTGGTACTTCTTTGAATATCTTAAGTAGTACATCTACCTGTCTCCCAGATTTAAATTTTCTACCACTTCTAAAAGGAGTTTTCTATTAGATTCCCCAATTCCCGTAGACTTATTTTGAGATATACAGATTGCATACTTTTTTTATTTGTATGGACTTTTCCTTTAGCATGGCATATTTCAGATTTAGAAGTCGTTTGTAGGTGTTTGAACGATGCATGAGAAATTAAGGACATACTCTGGATTTGTCAGATTAATAAACGAGTTTATAAAGTTAGTTTGAACCTTAATATAATAATTGGAAGCTTGTTTTTAATTTCAGGTAATCTTAAAAATGATAACGCTACCGAGCCACTGTGATCAATATTAAAGGGTAGTGGTCATACAGATAGAATCTCTCTAGTGGAAAATGTAGGCCTATTTGAAAACAATTTTAGCACACAGGCAGCTTTGCCAGCCCTTGTACGGTGTACAATCTAATAGTGGGAGATTTCCTAAAAGTAATATCCTTCGGCTCTGCCACAAATAAACAATTATAATGCATTAATCATTATTTTATTATAAAAATAGGTAGCTCGATCAATATTACGAGCTTTAAAGTTAGTATCAGCATTTGTTTCTCAAGCGTCCCTTAAAAAAACACATTTAATTCTAGTAGCGAAACCGACACCTTAGCTCAGTCGTTAGCTCTTCTGCAGACTTAGTTAAGTGACCCTGGCTCGACCCAAAAAATTATCATTGGTGAAATATGGGTTTACACTTTAACATTGATAAATTAACGACCGGGGACTGGATGTTGTACTTGTCCTAGTCTTAAGTTAGATTAAAAGTGATATGAAACTACCACACGCCTAGCAAGCTGGTAGTGGAAAATATATGGCTTGAATATCAAATTGATCCGGGACACAGATTGGGAACAGTAGTGGATGTAAAATATTCTAGTAACAAAACGTAGTATCCTGCCGGTCAAAATAATATCCATTTCGGGTCCGTGTACTATTGTTTGAGACTAAAGAGCTGGCAACCCTGCACACAGGCTTCTATCTTTCTTTGGTATTTTAATCTATGGATTTAAAATGGTTGTGTTTTATATTTTAATATTTATAAGTGTTTATAGTATATTAATTGTTAACGGTACGTGAATTATTTGACAACCCTTAGTTACATTTGGGTAATATTAAAAACACAGTTTTACCTCATATTTATGAATATTATAGTTTTATTTATCACTATACAATTCCTTAAATATAAATAGCTTTGTTTATTATTGCCCTTCATCAATATGGTATGAACAAACTAAAGTACAGTAGTTTATTCATTGATGAACTATATTCGTTTAAATTTGCGACATTATCTTCTGTTTTTTTTCATGTTCGTTTGAGGCTTATGATCTTTAAACGAAAATACGTAATGGTAGAAATTTTGCATGACAAGTTTGCATTGAATTTATTGTATTACCGGTAATATAGGTAAAGGCCTATTTCATAATACCGGTCTTAAGGCCAGTCTACAACCAACATACCCGCTTGTCGGACTCGCAACTACGCAATCGCAAATGCACTCGCAATTACGCTTTTATTAAATACAAAATAGACTGTCTACAATAAGTCGTAAAACGTAATTTCAACCAATAAGAACAAACATCAATGATGACTATAAAAGTCAAATTCATATTAATGTTTTCAAATAAGAAATAAATATTTAAAAAATATTTAACTGGATAAATACACATGATTTTAATTGGAAATCCTGTATTCATTACTATACATTTCCAATCGTTTTTGTCATAGACCAATTAACTTCAAATTATTTGATTTTAGTAGTCCATCCATATTTGTTTTTTGATTGGCTAAACGCAAGCCAACGCAACTACATAAACGCAAGAGATGGACAATGTTCATCTCCTCCCGACAAGCTGGTCCGACAGTTCCGACATACGATTGTGTTTGCGTAAGCTATTGTAGACAGACAAAATTACGTTATTGCGTAGTTGCGAGTCCGACAAGCGGGTGCGTTTGGTTGTAGACGGGCCATTATGGGCAGGATCCTAATTAAATTAAAGCTTCTAAACCTCTCATTTTAGATTTGAATTTTATTTAATACGTGTCATGTGAATGTTAGAAAATGATTTCTTTGTTGCTCACCACTACAAAAATGTATTATTATATACTTAGAATCAACCCTACCAATAATTTCGACCCTACCAATAATAATATTTATTTGAATGGGGCGAAACCCAAGAATTATACATTTTACGCAATTTTTTTTTTAAAAAACCATAAATTATAAACTTGATTCAAGAATACACTCACGAAAATCTGGGGAATCCAATGATAACATTTTATTAAAAAATTCTGTTATAGTGAATATTTCAAAACCAAACTCACCTAAGTGATGCAGGAACAATTATTGTTGAAAAATTTGTAAAATTGCAAACCCTAAGTTTTATGTATATGTATAGGTCAGATTAATGTGCATAAATATCTTGACTCCTAGAAGTTCCCCTCCACAATTTCAGGCAGGTTGTTCAAATAAAAAAAAGTAATTTATCACATTTACTTATATTAAATTTTATAAAATTGAGTAATGCTTTGATTTGTAATCTTAGGCTTTTTGTATTACTTTTAAATTGACTAAACAGAATAAAAAGCTTGCAATTAGTAGTTTCACACTTTATATAACAGGAATCGCCTACAGTTTTGTTTTTGTTAGTAAATAAGTAAAATAACTAAAAGAAAAAAATCAGGTTTTTGAATTAGGGTAGGCCTGTGGACATGAAGGGGTTTAGATGCTTAAGCATCATTCTCATTTGAATGAATAAATAGAAATTATTTTTTTAGAATCAACACTTCAAGAATACGGACATACAAATAATAAAGGGATGAAACCCATCACCAAACTCGTACATATAGGCCTATACTATGTTAAGTGATCCAATATTTTAACACTTTAGAACCTTAAAACATTAATTCTACCTGCTTTTTTTTTTTATATATATATATATTATATATATATATATATATATATATATATATATATATATATATATATATATATATATATATATATATATATATATATATATATATATATATATATATATATATATATATATATATATATATATATATATATATATATATATATATATATATATATATATATATATATATATATATATATATATATATATATATATATATATATATATATATATATTATATATATATATATATATATATATAAAATATTTTACAAATTTGATTCACCTAATGTACCCCCAGAGATAATAAAAATCAAATTTTTTAGATTTTTATCTGCAGCCTAATTTTTGAGTGATGTCCCTCTAGAATCTAAAAATAAAATAAAAAATAGACAAAAATCACAATTTTCTGCTGACAACACATTTACAAAATACATGATGACTCAAGCTAGAAATGAGATAGAAGGCTGGCGAAACAACTATTTTAAGCTTACCTTTACATCACTAGTTTTGTACAGATTTTAATTTCAAGGCCATTCCATAAAAATTTTTGACCCTGAATACTTTCTTTAACAACTCCAACAATGCATTGCATTGTAATTTTTAATAGCCATGTTTGCTGTGTCCATCTCTTCCTTGCAACAAAGGTAATAAGTGCGACCAGTGGAAAATCCGGGTTCCACCAAAGTCAGGATTTGGCAGAGAGGCACTTTGAGTTTATCTTAAAAGTCTGGTGTGTATGCAAAGGATAGAGTAGGAACTTCACTTTTACTGTCTCAGTTATCTTGTTCTTGGCCAAAACTACACCAAGCCACTATTGATTGCCGTGCTTACATGTTACGTATCCTTTCACTTCTAGTGTGAGCGTCTGTTTCAAACCTTTTCCTGATGAAGAAAACCTATATGATTGCTCACTCTTTGAAAATACCTTTGTCAGAAGGCCTGTATCATTTTATGATGCAGGGAGGAAACTGTGGAACCATCGGGTGCCTGGTATTGATTTTGTAACCAGAAATCATTCATAAAGCACTTTCTTCTTTCTTTTTTGTTGTTTGTTATGAAACAAAAATAATTCCATGAAATTAATGTTGGGCTGACTCCATATAAACAATTGTATAGTGTCTTAACTTGCTTTTCATAGGGTCATTGGAGACTTTACCTTGCTGTAAGTCTTTTCACAGTTCTTCCCACCCATCACATACTCCTTTACCTTTGGCTGTTATTTAGAAATGCCATTCAAGCCTTGAAGTTTTGACTGTTTTAGAACCATCAAAGAAGCAGCTTACTTTTTTCAAATCTGTTATCAGTGCATATTTTAGATATGAGATACATTTTTCTGAACTAAATGAACTGTAACTGTGTCATTCTTAAGATATTCAAAGATAAAAAAAATACTTTTAAATTCTAGACTAATTTTTTTTATGTTCTCCTTCAAATACTGTAGTTGTAGTGTTTATAATTATTTTTTTTGCTATAAAAGAATGTATTTTCAGAACCAAAAACTGTTCACACAATGATTCCAAAAAATATTAGCCCTGTGGTTTTGGTGAATATTTGAAAAGTAGATCTGTCAAATGACACCCATTGCTTGTAGGTAATATGGTCTATCATTTCTTCTTCCAGCTTTATGTTTTTAACTTCTGTTTCAAATTTTCTACTCCAGGATGGATATTCATTAAAGTTGTGTGCTGTACCTTCCCCTAGTTAACCTCCTCTCTCACCCCCTCCAAATATTTTATGACATGACCTTAAAATTATAAATTGGCCACAAACTAGTGATGTTACCTATCATACAAAATCTTATAAAATAATCTGTTCTTTATCTATATTGAATGTTCATTAATTTTGTAACTGTGTGTCGGCAAACAAATCATTATTTAAAAAAAATTCACATGTCCATAATTTAAAAATTAAAGCAGATAAAAATTTGGATTGTTTATTAACTATGTAGGTACAGTAACTTATGTTATGTGAGCCAAATGTGAAATAAATCCAAGTGTGTAAACTTTTTTCATTGGATCACTTGTTATGGAATATCCATTGGGATTTTTTCCCTACCAAATTATTAATATTATATGGTTATTTTTATGAATAAAATAATAGGGTAGTCCTTGATTTAAAAATTGTAATAGTTGGTGCTCCCACCCTTTAGACTTTATTTTAAGCACCACTTCTAACTACAACCAGTTTGGGTAATTATGATAGTGGTTTTAGGGAGAAGGAAGGCTATATTTAGAGGAAGTGTACCTGCATTTGCGTGGAAAACCATTTTGAAAAACCAACTTTTTTACACCCAATTTTAGATTTGAACCTTGATCTCCTCATCATCGGCAGGCTAGTATGCTGCGATAGTAGTGACTTAGACCATAAGGCCACCAAAGGGGATTTTATAAATGTTAAGCTGTATTATAAAAAGATACTACTATGAATGTAAATAACAAAAATAATAGCTTTGCTATATCCACCATGATATGTGGACTTGTACCAAGTTGTTGCTGGCTGCGTTATCTGATAGCTCGTGATTCTTAATTGATCACACATTGGTAGGTAACAGTTTCTGCAAGTCCACCACATATTCTACCTTAAAATATAAGTGAAGAATGACTCTGGGCACAAAACAATTCCTTCCTGGATAGATCAGTGGTTAAAGCATTGGTGTACTAAGCCGAAAGTCCTGGGTTCGGTTCTCATGTACAGGTGTCATTTTTCAATTCAAAGAGCATGATATTTGGATACGGCTATAACCACAAATAAAACTAATAGCTTTCTATTTAATCCATGCATTATAAAAACCTGCCACAATTTTTCCCATGACATGTGTAGATTTGTGTATATGGTATATTCACAATGTTGTTTCAGAAATGGCAACTCAAAGTCAATCTGAGTTGTATCTGTTGAACTCTTACAGAACTTGCAGAAATCGTCTCGCCTCAAACTGTGAAGTAGTGTGTCTATTTTTCCTAAATTGGGAAGTATTGGGTTTGTTTTGTTACTTACACCTCAATTGAGGACAAAAATAACGACAGGCTTCAGCCACAGTTATCAAAAAATAAATGGAAATATGAAAGAGAACCGGTGTAGCCACGTTTTGCAAAGACCACACCATTTACAAGCTTATTAATTATATTCATATTAGATTAGTAACTTACTTCTTTTTATTATATCTATCCTTTTTCATAGTTCTTGATTTATGATTTTCAATATATCTGTTTGGTATTGAGCGTTCCTTTGAGAATATTTACAAGCTTGACAAACTACAAAAAATGGAAAAAACTGAAGAAACACAAGGGTAGAGCAACACAGTTGAATGGAGTTCATAAAACTACTTTTCATTCAAAATGAACTCTGTTTGGCATTACACATTCAAATTCCTTCAATCTAAATTGAATGGAAGAAGAATGAGAGTTTCTTCTGGCACAGAGGGAACCAGAGTGATGAGGTTAGGCCTACATAGGGTCAATAGAGAGGGCTTTTGCTGCTAAAGATTCTTATAGGATACATTAAATTGACAGAGAGGAAATGAAAAGAAAAAGCCTACAACAAGCCCTCATTAAGTTTAATTTTGACAAGCAGCATTGATAAAGGAGAATGTAAACCTGAATTTGTGGCAGATATTATTGATAAACTTATTCTGCCTTTTAAGAAGAAATCCACCCCATCTAGCAGCTGCATTGGATTGCACCAAGATGAACAACAGAAATATGACCTTTGGTGTTGCTGACACAGCTCAAAGCCTTGGACTCGGCATCAATGGTTTTAATATCAGTTATAGTTCTATTAAGCGTCAGCCTGTAAACATCTGTCTCAATTTTTGTATGCACTGAAAGAATAGTTGTACAATGTACCAATGGCCCATTGGGCTGTAAAGTTATTTTCTGATCTGTCTGGAAACAATCATATATATCGTCTTCCTGTACATGTGTTTGGAAATGGAGTTTCCCAGCTGATTAGGGTGAGTAACGCTTCTGATGGAATGGGTGATAAACAGTCATCTCTAGTGGTCCAGGATTTGGAAGGATAGAATGTGAAAGACTGTGGGGATGGAATGTGTTTGGACACCACCAGCTCTAATTAAGGTTTGCAGAAAGGTGCTAGTATTCTGATCGAGCAAAAGCTAGGCAAACCATGTTGCACTTTGCTTGCTGTCATCACATTATAGAGCTGACATCTGGGGCAGCATTCTTTGTAAGTTTAAATACCACATCTGCACCTGAGGTGCTGCTTTTTAAAAGCTTTAAAAAAAATATGGTCTACTATAGCTCAAAGTAATTTCTCGACAATCACTGATACAGAGGAACTGTCAACTATTCTCAGTCCAGTAAAGGGAGAAAATATGGAGTTTACTGAGGTGGAGTTTCTGTGTGAGAAAAAGCCACTTTGTGATGATTATAATGAGTTTTTGGAGCTCTAAATCATTTTCTTGGAAGGTTCTCCACCACGTTGAATTCACTTTGTCACCAGGCCCAATGTGCTTTGTTTGGTGGATGACAAAGGTGATACCCTTATGGTGTTGAAGTTTCATGCATAATTGAAGCTAACCACTTTTGAGTAGGAAAGAACTTCGACAGATGTGCCTCTTTGCTGTTATTATTTATCTGAAGGCATGGCTTACTGCTTCTTTGGCTGCCATCGCACCTGTAATGATCTCTGTTTACTCCAAGAACTATGACTACAGGAAATTTAAGGAGAGTATCACCAATGCAGCTTCTAAATATCTTGAACACCACCTCTGGTATTTTCATATGAAATTTGTTGGCTTGTCCTTCTTAGAACCTGATGTTCTACTCACAACAAATAACAATGTTGAAAAAGGAGTGGCACTTGTTCAAGAACTGAATAAACTTACTACCCACGAAGGAGATCATTTTAAGTTTCTTCTCCAAGTTGTGAGTGATTATTGTAGGAAGTATAGCAACAATAATAAGTCACTGTTGAAAAGCAAGTAGATTCAGCACTTCAACTAAATGATTGTTGTGTATTTCAAAAAAATGCAAAACCCTTGTATTTTTTATTTAGCCTAGTTGGTTCACTAAGAATTTTAGTTATTATTTTTTTACTTTGCCTATATACTGTTTATTTTGTGTAAATATAACTTATTGTAATTAACTTATATTAACTTATTGTGATACAACTCTTATCATACTAGAAATGTTGTATTTATATTTTACTTTATACTAAGATGAAAATATATTCTACAAAACTTAAGACTGCAATGGGCGGCCTTTTAATGATACCCGATTAATGGACAATTTTGCTCAGTAATCTAAGTATAAATCTATTTTGTGCAAAAGTGAATTTTAGAGGACATTGGATATCCATTGCTGCATCATGTCACAGAAGATACAATCTTAGGTAGTGATACTGTACACTCTGTAATCGAACCATGAAAAGTGTGCTCCCTCAAAAAACAATAGATATACCTTTATGATGGTGGCCTGTCAAACCAATTAAATCCATGCAAGTCAATTAAAACATTTAAATAAGGGCAGAAAATGACCTATTAATATAATCAATAGAAATGATAATGTTAGTAAAAGCCTGAGGGACAGTGGGAGTCTATACATTATGACAAAAGGTGTTTTAGATACTGAAAAAAGTTCAATTAATATGTGTACAAAAACGTGACATGTCCCTTTACATTTATCTTATGTTATACTTTTCAATATATCTTGTTTGGTTTAGTAGTATCATACCTCATTCTTGTAAACTTGATAATAAGTCCTTGTGAAGCACACTATTGAGCACGTTCCATTGAAATACCACCCTTAATCACATTTAGGCACCACTTTCAGGTTTGGGTGGGCAGTTGGTTGGTATAATGGTTGGAACACCTTGCCTCCCACCAACGAGATCTGAGTCCATTTGTTTTAAAATCAAATCTCGTAAGTGAATCAAATTAATTAAACACAGAATTTTATGAAAAATTTAAGAATTAGGTGTAGTCAAATTTTTCAAGTTTTTTAAAAATCTTCTACTCGATTTCAAGCAGATACTAAAACTTGTCTTGAACTTGAATTTTTAGTACTCGCACACCCCTAGCTCTATATGTCAGCAGATTCATTGAAAAATGATCCACTAGGCCTATTTTTTATTTCTCATAAACGAGTTTTCACATTTCTACATATTCATTTTGTAATGGCTTAGTGTACTAGGAAATGCGATTTTATTTCCAAGAACTTATTTGTGTGTGCCTACATAGTGATTGCTGACATCTGATTTTTTCAATGGAGAATAAGACATTCATTGTCTTTTATGGAAGGAGTTACAATGGTCAGTCCAAGTTCCTTGCAGAAAATATGGAAATAATGGAACCAAAATGCCGTAGAGTTGAGGAATTTATTTCTCACAAATCTTGTACATTCAAATATTACATTACTGTTCAGGGGAAACGCTTGGACATGTCCCAGAATTTTTTTTTGACACATATCAAATTATAAGTCGAAGAGAGCGGATCCTACAAATGAAAATTAAAGGAGGAGCTACTAGTTTAAGATTGTAGAAGTACCCACAAAAACATACCAAAATGCTTCCCAGATGAAGAAAAGAAAGCTGTTAGTGATCATATCATCAGCTTCTCATTTAAAGAAAGTTATTATAGCAGAAAGAACAACTCTAAAAAGGGTATTTTTTTCTGATTTGAATGTTGCTTCAATGTACAGTCTCTTTCAGAAGGTAAACCCCAGTTCCAAAGTATCGTTGCACTTTATAGTAAACACTGAATTTAATATCAGATTTGGATCTCCAGAACTGATTGCTGTTTTACATGTGATAAACTATATGTGAAGTTACTCTCAGCAGAATTGGAGAAGAAGCAACACCACAAAAGTGTAGAAAGTGCAGACCATTATCATAAAGTGGTAAAAAGCTCATACAGCAATGAAACAGTATATATTTCTCTTGCTAGTGAGAAAGATAATGTAGGTGTCCTCTGTGTAGATCACCAGCAGGTATTATTTTGTCCAACACTCACACATTCCCACATCTTTTATCAGAGGGAGTATGCAATTTATAATTTTGGCATTTCTAAAGCAGTGTGAACAACTACTAAGCATGTCTGGCACAAATCAATAGCTAGAAGAGGGTCCACTGAGATTGCATTATGTGTGCTGAACTATATTCACATACAATATGTGCCATTTTCAGAGAATCAAGAACGCAAACTATTCTGTGATCTAATCGCTATGTTGCCCAAAACAATAACTGGAAAATGATTATTTTGTTGCATTGGGGTATTTTGGGAGTTGAACCAGAAATTCCTTTGTAGTGGCCATAGTTTTTTTGCCATGGGACAGGGCTTTTGCTCTGATTTAAAAAATAAGAAATCATCCACTCACTATTTTTGATTCATCCAAATGGGAAGAACTCATTAGAAGTGCTTGTCCTAATAAACCATTTGTTGTGAAAATAATGACTCAAGAAGACTTTCTTGATATTGCACAAATGGAGTACAACCTGGACAAAGATTCTGCCTTAAAATGAACTTAGCCATGTGCATTAGGATAACCACTGACAATCCTACAGCAGTTCAAGTTATAGCAAGTCACAGCGTATTGCCTGCATGGAACATAATATCACTAAGAAAAATTGTGGAAAATGCCAAACACAAAGAAAACACATTGCTTTTCCATTATCAAACTTCAATCTTGTGTATAAAGGACTACTACTGATCAAGAAAGAAAAGGAGGACTTACTGGACATGTGTGAATACCTTCCACCACAACACTGCAATTTTTACAAAAATATCCCAGTTGAATGATTTACTAACAGTTTGAAAAAAAAAAGCAATATGAATAAAAATTTCTTAAGCTTCTTTTTACATGTTGAAACTATTATGTATTGTTTTATACGTTTTGTAGCAGAAACAGAGACTAAAGTTTTTTTTACACTATTTCATGTAGGAGCAACAGACTATCTGACACTTCCAAAGATGTTTTAAAGTTTCTTAGGCCTGATGTTTTTGATTTATAGCCAGAAAGTTGTCTAAGGCCCTTTTTTTAAATATGTATAGATATCTGTTAGCATTTTTGGGCTATTGTGCATTCTTGTGTACTTTATAAAGGATAAACCATGACCAAATTACATGTTTATACTGTTGCATGTAAAATGTATCAAGATATACAAAATTTTTTGAAGTTTATCAGTACTGTTAGGTCTTCATAGAATTTACTTTGAAGGCACACGCATTGGTTTGCCAAATTTGATTAATCCCTCATGTTTATATACAAATTAATAAAACTACCATTAATGCCATTTTGGCTAAGATATCTAGTTTTTAGTATCTTCTGTATGATAACTAAAATGAATCATTATTCAACTTTTTCATGGATCCTTTCAACTGGACGTGTTTTAAGGGGTGTGAAGGAAAAAAATATAAATACAAAAAATTACCCTTACCTTAATGACCACCATAATTTATATCTATTTTAACAAAAAAGTACAACAAATGAACTTACCTAACAAAGGGATTTTGTTTGCAAAACTAAATTTATCACATTATAAATACCAAAAACTATCTAAAATGACTACATTTTTATATTTCTTTTTTTTTGTAATGAACACAACTTTTTTGCAAATAAATAACTAGGCCTATAATCTTTTACAGAAACCATTTATTCTGCTTAAAAAAAATCCTGAAAATCTTTTGATAAAATGACACAAAGTAAACTATCACATGTCTAGATTTCAACTGGAAAGTGGTAATGAACATCACAAAGAAACCTACTAAAATTGTAAAGGTGCTAATTTGGCATGAAATAAGTAATGTTGGAGGCATTAATTTATGTTTATTACCTGGCAATATTAAACAACCATCCATGTGTTAGTAAATTAAAATTTTGATTAATATTGGTAGGTGACCTGGTGGTCTAGGGGTATGGTGTCAGACTTCTATGCTGGCGGCCGGGGTTCGATCCTCGGTCCCATCAAAGATTTATCTGATTACCAAACCCTTCCTTCACCTCTGACAAGACATCTTGTGAATGTGAGGAATGCCAGGCCTCCACCGTGGTTCGGATTCCACGCTAAACTGTAGGTCCTTCATTTCATCTCACTATCACCCTACCATTACACATTAGCGTAAGTGCGTATAACCCGAACGGGTAGTAAGACGCGGTGCTAATAATAATGATTAATATTGATTAGAATAATATTAAAATTCAAATAATCTTGATCATTTAAACAATATAATTTCTGTGGAAAACAATTACCTCATACACAGCAAATGATCATGATTCAAAATTTAATGCAAATAACACTAGTCAACACAAAATATATTCATTATAACATTTCTATGTTTCATTTATCATTTTAGTGAGCTTTGTTTTAATCGTATAACTAACTATTCAAAGCTATCAAACTTTATAAAACCTGGTCTTAATCATTTTGGCATTTTCTTTATGTAGCATGTCCCCTATGTAAAGGACATCTACAAGCATGACAAAAAAGCTACAAATGAAATAAGGAATTAAAAGAAGAAAATAAACCCCAAAACTAATCTATTCCTTTAGAAGGTAGAAGAAAAATAAAACTAATCTATTTCTTTAGAAAGTAGAAGAAAATGGCTTACGATGGACAGGATGCAGTCTGATATTATCACCATGGTTTCATGAACCTTTCCGCAAGCATGGCAGCATGGCGGCTTGGCAGATGTCTTGGCCGTTGGTCTCACGAGATGGAAAAGAACTTCAGTATTCTGATTCCCTAGCGGTTATTCTGGAAAACACTCTCTCCTCTACCTTACCATCCGTTGATCCCTCCGTTTAGTTTGTTTCCCGAGTTAGACCAAGAGTATAAAACATGGGGACCAGTGTGCCACATAACTGAACTTCTTTGTAAAATTTCGTCGAAGGAAGAACTTCTGAACTAATCTCCAGCGCCACTAATACTCGTGCTCACAATGGATCAGGAGTCAGACTCACCGCCGCGTCGCAGAAGACGCCTCGCCAGATCCGATTAAGTACCTTATATCTCCGACTTTAAATACTATGTCCTTCTGACATAGTTTGTCCCATTGTAAGAATGTTTTTATGTGTCCTTCACACAATGAAGTTATGCCTTGTAATTATGTTTTTTATGTCCTTCTGACATGTTTGACTTTTAGTCTGAATAACTAATTATGTTGTATGTCTTCCAAACATGTTGTCCTTGATCAGAACAGATAATTATGATTTTATGTCCTTCTGACATGTTTGTTATTTAGTCTGAATGACTAATTATTTTGTATGTCCTTCAGACATGTTGTCCATGATCAGAACAAATAATTATGATTTTTATGTCCTCCTGACATGTTTGATTTTTAGTCTGAATGACTGATTATGTTGTATGTCCTTCAGACATGTTTTATTTAGCCAAAGAAACTAATTGGTTAATTCCTATCATCAGATAGTCTGGCTATATTTTTCTTATGTCCATTAGACATAGTTTAAATACGGGGGGCTTAAGCTCTATATATGAGGAGGTCCAGGTGGTCAAGTTTTTCTAATCCATGTATTAATTTAACTATTCTGAGTGCTTATGGCACAGTAATGTTTCGTAACGCCCTAAACGACATGTTCACATGTTCTATATTTGTATGGCTACAAGCAGTTTGTCTACACCTTTTGTCTAGGACCTAGTTAGATCAGTGTCACTCTACCTTCTTTTTGGCACCTTTCCTGTGTTACTATTTGGGGTGTGCAAAGTACGGAACAGGGCTAGTTTCATATAGTGGCCCTCACGGATAGTATTTCCTTTCGCCCCTTGTTGGCGCCTCGTTTGGCTATGTATTTAATGTTAGATTGCACTAGCTTTGTTGTATACCCCAGGGTATGGGTAATTGTTTATATGTACTATTGAATGCTCCGGCAGTACCCCCCGGGAAAAGACTGGCCATAGTACTACATGGTGTTGGCAACTGACTGTTAGCCGTCTGTATATATTAGATCGTCCATTTACTGTTCATTATTTAGAGTATATATGGGACTCTTCTTTAATTTAACTCAAGCTAGCTAGCTTGACCCATATTTAACCTAGTAACTCTAAAACTATAGGATTTAAAGTAGTGTTATTTATTAGTTACTCTTTCACTATGTTTTCGGTTTAGACCCTTCTGGCTGTAGTCTGGTGCAAGTCCGACTACCTTTGTGCTCATTCTACTTAACTCCCCTTTTAACCGTTACTGTGTTGTTTTAGACACTTACTCTCCTGCGCTACGACAAAGTCCTATATTTCTGGAGTTGTTAAATCCTACCATATGTTCAGTCTAAAGGTGTTGTTTTCCTTTTCTCTATGTTTCAGCAACATGATCCCTCTTATTTCCTTATCATGTATTTACTTTGTACTAGTAATCGTTACCTCCTCTACATATTAGAGTGAAGAGGAAGCAACGATTAAAGACACACATCCATGCACATCATTAAGTAGGTAATATTAATAAGATAAGAGACATATATTGTAACAAATAAAATAATTTTAATGTGAGTGATTATAAGGTATTCATTATTCCTATAGTAACTTAAATCATTTTAATTAATTAATAAATTATTATTGAGAATTAACACTAAAAAAATACGGACCTTTAAAATACTAACCAGATTTATTTTAAGTAACCCGCTTTGATGGCAACATGGTCTAAGGCACTACTCTCACAATAGACTAGACTGCTGATGACTGGAAGTTTGTGGTTCATTCCCAGTCAGGTAGATTGAAGGTTTCTTCCCTAAATGGTTTCCCACTCACTCTCCACACAAATGTGGTTATACTTCCTCTAATTTAAACCTTTCTAGTCCCAAACACATTAGTGTAATTAGTACCCTAGTACATAACCCAAGCATTTAATCATACATGGTGCTAATTAAAATAAAATATATATATATAGTTTTTAAATGAGACTTACCATACAAAGACTACAGCCACACCAAGAATAACGTTGTGTTTTATTTGAAGTACTAAATTAAATGAATTAAGCACTAAAATATCTATTCTGCCTTTATATCATACAGGTCCTATTACATTTCTATTCTAGTATTTTAGTTGATCAAGAATATCCCAGAAAACATTAATATTCTATTTGAACAATTAGTCGATTTGAATAAATTTACCCATCACAACTCAACCAAACCTTTTATTTGTTGATGCATGGAAGTTAGGCTGTGATAGTTTAATATTTTTCTTTCTAGGCCTAATGTTTGAAGGCCTACACAATATTGTGTATTTCCTTGTATTGTTCTTATCACATTTATATTAGTCATTGTTGAGTTCCCCGATCACTGTCTTTTAACACATTCCCTGGTGTGAATGTAGTACAGCTTTCTGTATAGGCCCCCGGAGGCCATTTCTGTTCGTATACTCTTACCCAAGAATATTTTTCCTACACATTTGTTTTCTCAAGTATTATGGTACTTTATTTATAGTTATAGTATAACATTGAACTGGTGGCCCCATCTATTAGCTTCAATATGAAGGCCCATATATAAGAACAATGCTAAGCACGGCCAAAGTACTGGCAAAGTACTAGCAAAGCATTAGCAAAGCACAAGCTAAGCACGGGCTAAGTCTTGCGGATGCCTTGCTAGAACGTCTGGCGAGCAGTCACGTGATAAAATCATACACAGAGGTACACAGAGATACCACACCCCAGCGGGAAATAAAATTCTCTACATCCACTGCCTTCTATAGTGACGATTTTGCTCGTAAATTTAACAAACCTGATCATAAACACCCAAAATATTCTGAAAATGGCGGAAAAACATAAATGACTCCCTTTTAACGAGGACGAGCAAATATATTTATTGGAGAAAATCAAGACTCACATGATTATAGAAAGTAAAAAACCAGATGTAGGGAGTTAAACTGCAAAGAAGAGAGCGTGGGAAGAAATAACCAGGAGTTTCAACTCGACTGGTAACTACCAAAAGGTGAGTGGTTTTGGTAGTTCTTTCATTTGAATCTGTTATACTATACCGATGAATATCAATAAAGAAGTGGGTTTATTAATAAAATTCATTGCTAGTAAAATACAATCTTTCAAGTTATTCACGTTTGTGGTACACTCTTAACTAACCTCAAAACACCTTGCTTTCGTTTACGCGCAAAGATCAAGCTATAGTATGATTTTGGTTGGAAGAAAAGTAGGAGTTAGTTAATAAATAAAGTTACTAAAACAATTTTAATATTTTCTTATGTATAAGGAGGGGGTTCACAAATTACAAGCATTCAATAAAAATAGGCCTATATCTGTCATTATAAGCTACATTAAAAAAAGTGTTTACTATTAACACACACAATCTATTGCTTAGACTTACATTATTATGATGGCTTAAATGAAAATGTAGGCCTAGATATCATCTCAGAAACACTTAAATATTCATAGGAATTGTAAGTTGGGTACCAAACCTGAACAATACAATTTAGGCAACTTTTTCCTCTTTGAAAACCCCCAAAATCACAAATTTAAACTACTTAGTTTAACACTCACAAGAATGCAATAAATCCACTACTAAATTCAAGATTAGGTATTAATAAACTTTATCAGGCTTATAGTAACGGGGCCAAAGTAACGCAGAAACAAATATTGTTTAAAAATCTGTAAAAATGTACTCATCGTTTTAAATTTTATGGTTGGTATCTTAAGTTAAATATACTTTTGGCCTATTATACAGTATGGTGCCTAGGCATCATTCCCAAAATCTCTCTCAATCAAACAAATGTACTTAATTATTTAACCAGTTATTATTTTATGAGACTTATTCACTAGTAATTTATTTTGTAGAGAGGATTACGTTACATTACCCTGCAGCCAAGCCTTGAAATACGGGGTTAACATTTGAAAGCCTAAAAAGTTACTCCCTACTTTTAACTCTCATGTAAGGTTGTTTAGTACAGGTACAGTAGCCCCATAGCTTCTTTGGTGCTGACTGACAGCTCACACCTGACAGCTGGATGACTTTGAAATGTTACCAGACCAAATTATGTATCCCTATGCCAAACCTAATGATCTACAAAAACATATGTTTAGCATCTGTAACTTCTGACAGTCAAAATTTAGGTATATACCTAAATGTTGACTGTCAGAAGTCGGCTGTGAGCTGTCAGCACCAAAGAAGCCATGGGGCTACTATAGGTCTTCTAAGGCCTAGCCCAGTATTATTCTGCATTATCAAATAAGTTTTGTTATATTATGTAAACACATATTGAAATAAGTAGTCCGCATGACAATGGTACACAAAATTAGTCACACATAATCTGCATTTTCTTTTTTAAATATCAATAAATAAACGGTTTATCACTGTTATTACACTCAAAGGGGCATGGCAAATACAATTATATACTAAAAGTTTTATTAACTAATTTTTTTTATATCTATAAAATTAATACATTCACTAATGAAACTTTTTCTTATGCGCTTTCCTCTTCATATTGAGTATAATATTGGTAGCATTATTCATGATTATGCCTAAAACCTGTATTTTTTAAAAATCTTTCAATAAATCATTATTTAAGTATCATCCGATTCAGCATATTTTTAGAGTGTAATGGTAGCAATAAAATAGTGACTTTTAGTTATTTTAGAAAAAAAGTGGCCTTGATGTGAATAATTTTGTGTAATATCCTGCCAAACCCAATTGTCAGTGGTTTTATAAAACTTTGTTAATATCTGTCTAAAAACAGGAGTGGCACCGCTTGGATGTTCAGCAGGCCGAGGAGCGGCACTGCCTGGAGATGGAGTTCAATGGAGAGATGAATTGCGAAACCCTCCAGGCGGCAAAAGTAAAGTGTGAGGGAGGGTTGCAAAAACAAAGAAATTCACCGTGCGCAGCTTCGAAAGCATCAAGGGTCTTCTGACCTTACCGATTAAAGGCAGCAACCTCAAGTGTCTCTTCACCATGTTTTCAACCTTAGCTTTCTTATTGTTCTAAATTAGGTCTCTCATTTAATTTTTTCACTTTCTAAAATACTTGTTTTGGTTCAATAAATATAGCGCTCCTCACCTCACTTTTTCCATCATTTCAGCGTTTTTTGGGTTTATAAGCTTAAAACTCTTCCATCTCAGCACGGTGTATTTTGTAAAGAAGCTAACTGTACAATGGATTAAGGCCATCTAGTTCACTGTAGTGCTCTAAAGGACAAGGATTTTAACACTTCACAATGGAATGCAAGAAATCCAGTATCCTGGCCATAAGCAATCAACCAATATTTGAGATACATTTTATGTATACTACTATACAAATAAATGGTACAGTGCACCACACAGACTTTCTCAATCTGTGTGAAACAAAATAATGACATTTACCCATAAATATTCCAGCAAAGACTCTCTCTCTCTCTCTCTCTCTTTCTCTCTCTCTCTCTATATATATATATAAATACACACACACATACATATGAGGGGAGACCCAAAAGAAACCGGATTGAAAATGCGTGGCTATTCCTAGGCGTAGTAGAGAGTTCTCTCACTAGGTGGGTCTACTAGAGACCTTCCCAAATCATTTTCCCAAGAGGTGTCTGCGTAGAAGTTACGTTTGTTTGTAGTGCTGTTTTTCTCAACTTTTCTCGTTTGCTGCCTGCAAAATCGTTATGGCAGATTTAAAGAAACAAAGAGTGTGTTTGAAATTTTGCTTCCTGCTTGAAAAATTGGCAACAGAAACTTGCAAAATGCTTCAACAGGCTTTCAAGAAGGATGCTATGAGCCTCACACAAGTTTTTGAGGGTTTGGGCACTTTAAACATGGCGAGATGAGTGTTGAAGATCATGCTCATTCTGGGCACCCTTCATCATCTCAAAAGACGAAAACATTGAAAAAATTGAGGATTGTTGTTGCACGATTGATGAAATTTCAGAACAGACAGGATTGAGTTGGAGCTCGTACCAGCGAATTTTGACTGAGGATTTGCAAATGAGAAATGTTGCTGCTAAGTTTGTTCCTCACCTGGTCACACAGGATCAAAAAACCGTTTGTCTGAATTTAAGCCAGGACTTGAAAAATCAGATTGAAAGTGACCCAAACTTTTTGAACAAGGTCATTACAGGTGATGAGAGTTGGTGTTATGGATATGACCCCGAAACCAAACAAGGGTCTAGCCAGTGGAAGACCCCCAACTCTCCCAGACAAAAAAAAAGCAAGACAAGTGAGGTCGAATGTTAAGACAAAGATCATTGATTTTTTCGATGTTCATGGAATTGTGCACCGGGAATTTGTCCCCCCTGGTCAGTTGTTTGAGGATGTGTGAAGGAAACGCCTGGACTCTTGAGATCAGGTGACTGGCTCCTTCACCATGACAACGCCCCGCACACACAGCCTTGTTTGTGAACCGCTATTTGGGCTCTCAGGGGTGGGCTATTGTTCCCCGCCGTTTGTATTCACCAAACCTAATCCTGTGTGATTTTTTTCTGTTCCCAATAACGAAAAAAAAAATCTAAAAGGGAAGTGTTTTGATGGTCTGGAGACTGTAAAAACAACTTCGCAGAGGGCACCGGACGATATCAAAGTTGAAGAATTCCAGAGGTACTTCAAACGGTTGGAAAAAAGACTGGACAAGTGCATTGCATCTAATGGATAGTACATTGAAGGAGACTGAACAAATTTAGTAAAAAACTTGATTCATTTTTTAGAGCTAAAGTTTTTTTTTAATGCCAAAATCACAGAAACTGTTAGTTTTATAAAAATATATTTTAAGTAGAGGTATTTCTTAAATATTACTTTATCTTAGCTATAAGTTATTTCACATCTTGAATAACAACAAGATATAATTAAAATTGGAAATTTCTGCAAATGTAAAGTACCCTCAAAGTAATTTTGATTTGAAAATGTGAGCTGCCATTTTGTTAATCACACTAAACAGTGCCTATATTTAGAATATATTAAAAATTGCCAGTCGATTTGGAGAAAATCCATTTTTTTCTTCTCACCCTTAAGTAAACTATCCTTTTACCCTTTATATAAGGGTTTAATATAGTTCCAAAAACTCCTCTTAGAAACCCTTGTTATTAAGATCTATCCTAATTGATAAAATGGATTAGGCTCTAATCCCAGTAAAAGACAAACTGAATTGCAAAAAATTTATTACATTTTCATGATGGCTGTAAACAGGGAAATGTAAGGGAATTAAAATACTTGGCTAAAACCTAATAATTTAATTCTAAACTAATTTATAAAAATGTTTGATTATTAGCATATAAGATTTTATTTTTATTTGTAATCAATATTAAAAAAAACTTTAATATTAAATAAGGGGGTGTTCAAGTATTACATAAGAACTAGTAGGATTGTGTGAAGCTTCGAAACTTCGACACCAATATTAGCTTCTTCCATTATAAATGTTTGCCAATAACGGTCAATTATTGTCATTCTGAGCTGTTATGTACAGTACTAAACAATATTCATATGACAAAAATCTAAATTACTTGAATTGTATGTTGTGGCTAACTTGATTTATTAGAATTAAACTAAATATCACAAACAATTGTGCAATAAAACATTTTAAAATAATTTAATTGCATAAAGCTATATAATAACAACATATGTTTTTTCAAGCATAAAACAACTAACCAAAAATATATTCAAACCTGGATTTGGCTTTGAGAATATTTTATACATTCAAAATCGATTTCACTTCGAATTGAAAGAGTTGATTATGCACACCCATAATATGCACATATTTGATTTTTGGTCATTTTGGACGACCTAAACTCCTTTTATAAGCAAAAAAAGCAAAAAACCACCACCCTCTTTCTTATGTAACGTTTATTGACTTTTTCTTATATACTTTGATCACAGAAATAACCATGGTTTCTTATACAATCTATAAATGGCTGGTAATTATTAATGAAAAGAGGTGTAAATTAATGGTGTAAAATAATTCACAATAAACACTTTTGTACAATTAATTTAAATTTATTGTATTATAAAGGTAAAGTTAAAAAAAAAAAAAATTACAGTAGCCCCATCCATGGCTTCTTTGGTGCTGAGTGACAGCTCACAGCTGTCAGCTGACGGCTTTGAAAACCTACCAGACCAAATTATGTATCCCTACGCCGAACCATATGATCTGCAAAAACATGTGTTTGCAGCTGTCACTTCTGACAGTCAACATTTTGGTATATACCTAAATGTTGACTGTCAGTCAGCACCAAAGAAGTCATTACTGTATATACATTTATAATTTCCTCTAGACTGAAACTATAAAAAAACAGTTATCTATGCACCCTCTTCCATTCTTGCCCATTTCTCTCTTTCTTTCTTTCTTACATAAGCATTGTTCTAAGTTCCCCTCTCAGCAAAAATATGCAATGCTCGAACCCTCCTACCCCCTAAGGTGCTTAGATAATACCTGAATGCCCCTAATATTGTATCTTTAAAGCTTGTGTTACTAATTTATTCATACTTTTCATTTCTTTTTGTATCATTATTAACTTTGTCCAATCTCCACTCAACAGTAATGTAAAAAACTAGCTTCTTCTGACATGTTTTTATTATTATTATTTTTAGCACCCCC